>APFE031276306.1:0-22765 GCA_000404065.3 Pinus taeda | reverse complement strand
CAATATTTAAAATTTTGTTTTCTTATGTATCTCACACACACAAAGATATATATATATATATATGTGTGTGTGTGTGTGTGTGTGTCTAGCTACCTTGTGCAATTTGATAGTGGATTTAAATTTTTCATTCTAATGAATTGAGTTTGTCCCACAATGTGTTAATATCATGGTTGGTCTTTAAGTTTTCATTACAATAGGTTGAGCTCACCTACAGTGCGTGTCAATTTGATAGTTGATTTTTAAATATTTTTTGCAATGTATCAAGTTGTGTTAGGCTAAGATTTCAAAATCGCTATACATTTAGCATTTAAAGAAAATACTCTTGGTATAATAACTCTTTCATCGAGGTGTTCATTTTTAAAGATTTTTTAGTCATAAATTTTTTCCATAATGTCATGCATAAAATATTTTGAAAATTTAAGATTGTTTTGTAGTCATAATCTTTGGTTTTGATTCAATAGTTGAAAAATTGTCAAGATTTTTAATGTTTTTCTACATCGTGATATTTTATCTTTAATGATATGGCTGAAAACAATTGAAAATATTTTTTCTTAGCACCATGCTTGAAAATTGTTGGAAATTTAAGGTTTTTTCAAATAAGTGATATTTTAAATTGAATGTCATGCTTACAAATTGTTGGAATTTTAAGGGCTTTCAAAGACATCATATTTTGTCGTTAATGTTATGCTTGAAAATCATCGGAAATTTAAAGTTTTTCAGAGTCACGATATTCTGTTTTTAATGTTATTACTAAAAAGTGTGAAAATCTACCTTGAAAAAAAAAAAAAAAAACTTTATTTCGACATCAAACACTTTTTGATTTCAAAGGGTTTTTTGCACCAAACAAAATGGATTTTATTGTTTTACACGGTTATATTTTAAAAAATATTGAAAATTTACTCTAAAAAAAAAAAAAAAAAAAAAAAAAAAAAAAAAAAAAAAAAAAAAAAAACTGAAACTTTATTTCTCGCATCAAACACTTTTTGATTTCAAGGTGTTTTTTCATGTTTTTTTGGATTTTTGGGCTCGAGTTCCCATTTTGAGGTAATCATTCCCATTTGATCGATAACTATTTTCCTAGTCAAAGTTATTTTTCAACTCGAGTAGTATTGGTGCAAAATAAGAATGGATCATCGCACATGTGTCTATATTATAGGGATCTCAATAAGATCACTATTACATATAAATTGCCATTCGTGTCATTCATGAGTTATTGGAGGAATCACATGGAGCAATTTACTTCACCAAATTGGATCTTCATTTAGGATATCATCAAAATAGAATGAAGAGTGAAGATATTCTGAAAATAACATTTATAACTAATGATGGTCATTATGAATTTTTGGTCATGCATTTTGGCCTTACCAATGCCTTCTACATTTCAATGTTAGAATAGTTCCATTTTCAAACCATTCATTAGAAAATTTGTGTTAGTATTTTTTGATGATATACTAATCTACAACAAGTATTGGAAGTATCATGTTCAAAATGTTGACATGATGCTCAAATTATTGAAGGAGAAACAATTATATGCGAAAACCTCCAAATGTTTCCTTGGATTACAAGAGGTGGAATATCTCGGTTATATTGTATCTCATGAGGGTGTTAAGGTAAACCGTGTAATATCCATTTGTTGCTACAATATTGTTTTGGATAGACAAAGTTACATTGGGTATAATGGCGGAAAATACATGAAAAATATTGGTATAATTATGTAAATGAATATTTATTAATAGATAAATAAATGTAATGTAGGTACTTGGGAATGAGACATGTAGAAATGAGACTCTTTTCAAATAAATATCTCATTGGTAAATGAGATTGGATAACTCTTTCATGATTAGCTCGAGAAATATGCTAAGATTGGATAACCATAAAAGTGGTGCGCAAGAGAAAGGCGGGCTTTTATGAAAATCCTAGGAAAGTGGATAAAAGGATCCACAAAAGTAGGAGGCTGCTAAAGGAAAATTTATCATGAAATAAAGGTATTAAATACCTATTTAAGAGATCAACAAGGGGTGGTTGCTGATGACGAGGATAAGCAAGAGCTTCTGTGCTCAAGGGTGAATTGGAAGCACCAGTTCTTGGTTGGGTTCAAAACAAGTGTGATAATTCCAAGTAATTTGAGTGATGATTTGATGAGAATTAATTGTTATCTTTAAAAGTACAAGAAACAAATTATATGTGGTGGTGCCTTTAATTTTATCCAATTAGCTGCATTGAAGGTAGGAATTTCATGAAAGAGATATTATGTTGAAAATAGTAATAAAGTAGGGTGAAGTACAAGTAAGCGAGGAATAGTCTTTAGTGTTTACTAAATACTATCAATTGTAGTGTAAAAATAACGCAAAAGAAATATAGATATCTATTCTAGACATTTATTCTCATAATACAAGTATTTTTACTTATGAGTTGATAAATCATAAAGAAAGGATTCAGAATGGTTATCCATGAACTTTGATTATTTTTGACATAAACAAAACCAAACAAGCATGGAAGGGTAGGGATAAACCGTTTAGTCAATATTTTATTCATTTGTGTTCAAGTCATTGGAAAAGGACAAGTATGAAGACATTAATAATGTGGAAATATTATGTGGGGTCATTACCCACGAAGTTGAGTTTATAAATGTATCATAAAACAATTAGTCGGAAGAAATAAAATTTATAAAGTCTTGACGTTGTCAAGTGGAGTGAAATTTATCTAATGTAAATATATTGTTGTAGGGTAAGATATCACCTAATGATAATTGTTTGATAAGGAAATTAATTGAGTGATGTATCAACTAGAGTAGAGGGTAACATCATAACTGTAATCAAAACTAAAGGTCGAATATATGATTGTTGTAGCAAGAAATTGTAAGAAAACTTATAAAGAGGGAAAGAGCACAAGTTGTAACGATACATTCAATTATAGTTCCAACTTAAAAAGGTCATAGATCTAGCTATGAGAAGGAAAAATGTAGAATAATAATAAAGTGAATTAGAATAGAAACAATTATCAACTTGTGTTCTCTGAAATAAAACAAAAGACCTTAAAAACTATGTTAATTTTTATCTGTTTCTCAAATAAAACTAGGATTCTCAAACAAAGGATACAATAATGAAATTATATATATGAAATTAATACCCAAATATTTATTACACATATAAAATTGGAAGGACAAAACATAAATGAAAAAAAAAAAACAAAACCCAGAAATAATAGTATTTTAGAAACTCTCCTAAGCGGTTAACCAAAATAAGCATATTATATATCCAAAATAAACAATACAATTTTACACTAAAAATATTAGCAATTCATTAACGTACGACTTCATCAACTCACTCAAATAGAATAAAAAATTATGGACCTTTACTAGAGTATTATATTAAATAAAGAAAAAAGGGAAGGGTCTGAAGGGAGTCGCCAACCATAAAGGCATGAAGTACCCAAGAGAATTACCCTCGTTTCGTTTCAAGATCATACAAAAAAATGTCACAAAAGTGATATTTACTAATATGAGTGATTATACATGAATATAAACAGCAATGATTGAATAACCACAATGTGTCTGTTCAAAAAATCCTTTTTTCTACAAAATTATCAGTTTATAAATTAGATAAACATTCATTCCTGAATGAGAACTAAGAGCTAATTGCTCAAAGGAAAGAAACCATGACTCTTAGTAATAATATAACTAAGCATCAGCCAACTGAGACCCTATATGGACGTATTCCAAAAACTGCAAATAGACGTGTCAACCAACTTGTATTAATGAGATGCTCAATTAGCTAAGAGAAAAAAATCAAGAGGAAGTGAATGCGGTAAGCCAGAGATGGATGTTGTCCTTATACCTATATGAAGAAAGGGAAAGGGAAAGGTAAACGAGTAGGAAAATCATGAGCCAAAACGGATAGTGACCCGAATTAAATAATAGAAACCAAGTAGAAGGAGATACAACTTTACCTATACAAAGTTGATGCTCAAAACTCCCTCCCCTAACTGCAAGAAGGGTCGAAGAAATGCAACAAGAGGAACAAGGAGAAAAATTATATATACTAGTCTTAGATAACAACTCTATCGACACTGAAGTAAATGCAGAAAAAATAAATTAGGATAAGGAATCAACATTTTCTGACGGAGGAGCCCATTGGTGGAGCACATGAGGTATTTCCATCCTTGCTATGTGAGATAAACTGAAATCCATGAAACCGGGGTACAGAAAATCCAGGGAAATGCAATATTCTACTACACCTTCCTACTGGAGGAAAAAAAAAAATCATACCTTCCGTTTATATACCAAAATGATGTCAAAAAGACAAGGAAATTAATAAATGCTTACGAAATAAGTTTAACCATTACGTGAGCATGTGAGCCATATCTGCTGGAAGGAGAATGTAAGAGGTTGTCCTTTAGGGGAATTTGAAAATTTGTACTCCGAAAGGAAGCAGAAGTGGTGACTAGAAACTGATAAGGGCAGTGGAAAAGCCATCAATATTACCAGAATTATGGAAACCCCACCTATAGAAAACCTCATTGTCACAATTGTATGCTGTAGGTATCGATACGAATTAGGGAACAAACACCACTATTCAACACTAGGATTGTGATAAATGGAGGAAAATTGCATATGAATAAAACCAGCGAAACATGTAGAAGGAAATATAAAAGTCCAGAACTGAGAAATATGTGATGAGGAAATGACACCGAAGTGCCAAGACTCTATACGAGGGAAAGAAAGGCAGAAAACCATCGAGTTGGGTAATTCCATGAAGATTTGTCAGTTGAATACAAATCAAATCCTTCTTGAAATGAGCGAGGGAATAAAATATGTGGTACATACCTACGAGAGCAATTAAAAAATTTAGTTAAAGATAGTAGTGTGTGAAAACCACATCGCGCAACCAAATGCAGAAATCGCTCATCAATAAGACTTATGGTTACCTTAACAAACAATTTGGGGGTTCTATATAAGGGTAACCGTAATTTCTTTTCACTGCCCCTAGCTAGGTTTTTATCTAAGGGCAGTGAAAAGAAATTAGGGTTACCCACAAATTAATCGCCACCATTCAAAGGCTATGGTACAAAGGATTATTAAATATCGTATGAGCTCCACCATTCGATTTTGGAAATACATGGCCACCATCAATAAAGCATGTGGCTTCCATTCCATGTGAAGGTCACATGGCCAACCATGACATGGATTTTCTCCATTGATCCAAGCACACTCTTAATTGTACCCACCAATAATCCAAGGAAAACCGCATTATAACTATGGTTAAGACCAAGCTAAAAGGTAATACATTATAGTTGAGGGTATATGTGGATGTCATATTAACCATTTATATGCATAGGTGGAATTTCCAACATACCCGATGGTGTCAAGAAGTAGTTGATTTTCCCCATTCCCAAAAGTATATGGTTTTTCTTTATTTAGGAAACAAAAAATTATATGCGTTAGGAAAGAGCCATATACTGAACCATATACATATTTTATCAAGTGGGATTGACTCATATTATAATGTAATTAGGAATACCTCGTTGAATCAATCAACAAGGAAACGACCTTCGAATACATATTCCATGCAAATGTAAGTGTAGATTAGAATGGAGGAAATACCACCTAAGATTGGACCTTGCATTTCGAAACATGGGAGTGACCCATTCTCTAGTAAGGACCATAAAAGAAGGTATAGTTGGTATTAAATCTTAGGAAGATACTAATGTAGACATCGTTAGCAATGGAATAAAAGAGAGAAAGAGGGTAGAATCAAACCTAATGAGATTATATCAATAGTGAAGTGTGGAGTGGTTAAAAATGGTATTAGAGCCCTAGGTTCAACTCTCGCACCTAATGGGTAGAAATGAAGGGTGTTAGATGTCATAGAAAATGTGACATGTAGAGTTTATAAAGTGAATAACAATAAATACTAGTTATTGTAGAAGAAAAGACTTCATGTTTAGTTGTAAATCAAGGTAAGATTTATAATTCAGGCACATGGAAAATGGTCTTGAAGAAGTGTTTTCCAACATTAGGGACAAGAGTAAATTATTTTACAACATTTGCGCTAATGTTATCCTATAATAGTGGCTACATAAATAAAAGAGAAGTCATATTAACATCATATGTGTCACTCAAATGAAAAAGGTAATATTGTAGTCTTATAATTATAATGGTAAAGTGAATATAAGAAGATTGTAGGTCCAATACTAAAGCCTATGGCCAATTTGAAACTACAAGACAAAAATGATCAAGGTCGACTATGATGAACAAACCCTCCTATATGATGGAGAAGGGGAAAATATACAATTATTCTATAATCACTCGTTCAAATGTTAAATTGTTGGTACCAAAAAATTAAATACATGTCACTTCATTATGACAACCGAAGTAATGTAGAGAATTCACTTGTTATGAAATAGCTTCTCAAAACCACATAAGTCATTTTGAAAGTCTCGGTCTCACTATTCAAATCTAAATGAGAATGACTATTTTTTGGAAATAGATAAACATTTTTCTTCCTTGGAATGTCATATCCCTTTTATTTATGTAGGTGGAGTAGTCCTCTATATCATTGATATAATGGTTACTTACATAATAATTGATGAAATCTAAATAATGATTCTGATGTAAACTTAATATGTGTCCTCAAAAGAAAAGGAGGGAAACACAATAATATCAAATTTCTATAACACGAAGGAGCCCATTATAAGTATGGATATAAAACCTAAAACATTACTAACTCTCCTAAATGTAATACGTTGAAATTTTATTGGAATATTGAAGCTGAAGATACAAAATGTCATTAATTTTGTACATTTAATGATAAGAAAGAGGGACATCAACCTAGATAATGCTGATTTTGAAATTCATTTTCTCATTGATCTAGGATTTCCTACATTTTCCTTGAGCTAACGTGGTTGTATTCAGTATGACAACTACAAATTAATTGTTCAAATATGCACAAATTATTGAATTTTTTCATTACTGATTTATTTTTACATGTCAATTTTAGAAGAAAAGGGTAACTAAGATTCTACATATACTATAGGAAATAAGATGGGTCTAGCTCAAAAGTTAGATGAAAACTTGTAAATGGAGTCTGAAGGAGGTTCTCACAAAAGCTCAAAAGTATATGAATTTGATTACCATAAAAAAATAGCTATATGTTGCACTTGAGAGAAAAAATGATTTACACGTCCTAAAAAAATAGAGGTACTTGGGAAATGTTGAAAAAACAACTTCTAGTTTTTATAATATAAAATCCAAATGTGATACCCAATATTATTTACAACTTGACTGAGGATATGTGTAATCTGATGATATTATCTACTTTCTATGTGAATAAGGGTGATTTGGGTGATGGTGAGACATCATTGCGAGGTACTAAGACTAAGGAAGTGTGTGTCACCATTTAATATATATATATATATATATATATATATATATATAATATATATCTATATATATAATATATATATATATATATAATATATATATATTATTATTTTGATCAATTTCGATATATAAATGACCAAAAGTGTTTGTGGCATGCTAATTTAATGGACACACTACATCTCGAAGTTAAGGCTGATAGAATAAAGTTTGAGAGAGGGGATATAAAGCACATCAGGGTGATGGTGAGCACATCATTGCGAGGTACTAGACTAAGGAATGTGTGTCACATTTTTATATATATTATATATATATTATATTATTATATATATTATATTATATATATATATATATATAATATATATATATTGCTAATTTCGATATAAAATGACCAAAAGTGTTTGTGCCATGCTAAATTAATGGACACCTACATTCTCGAGTAAGGCTGATAGAATCAGTTTGAGAGAGGGGATATAAAGCACATAATGCTAAAGAGGGAAGAGAGCCACTCAAATCAGTGACATGTGCTGCAGAAAATATGTACCTTAAAGAGATAACTATATTGGGACACATTTATGAAAGAGAAATGAAGTTTGGAATATGATGGGAATGCATAATAAATCTACGAGATATTAGAACCATTATTAAGTAAGGGAAGAGGAAGATAATAACCATAGTATCCACTACTAAAAACCTAAGGTAGGATAAGAAGTGGTAATGGTAAAAATTAATTTATATAGTCAATGTTACATGATTTTAGGTAACACATAGAATCCATTATAGGTTACCATAGTGAGATAAAGTCAGAGTGTAATTTAGAAATTGAGAATACCCAGTATTTTGTTGAACAAATTGTGTAAGTGAGAAAGTAGCATACAATGTGGAGATCAAATACAATTCAATGTAATTTATATAAACATAGATAGGAAACAAATTAAGAGAAGGATTAAAAATTGTTGAACTCAGTAATAACATACAACAGGTATGGAAAAAGTAAATTTTCTTGGGCATAGTTAGTATTTCTAGTGATACAACTGAAACACAACTATCAAGAAAACAAATGTTGATAATATTTTTATTCTCAATATTACACCATTCAGGTTGAGAATTAAACTACCAAGGATTTTTTAATGTAGTTATTAGAGCAACTCATAAGATTTTTGGAGAAGAAAATTAAATGTGCTATGAAGATTGAATTAAGGGTGTAACACATTGAAAAGTATCTTCTTCTAACTCAATCATGAAAAAAATTGTGAATGGAAAACTACCATACTACTTGCATGGGTGGGAGTAAGTAATTATGATTAACATTCAAGGATAGACATGAATAAGTTAATATGCAGGTTGTTTAATCATCTCTTAGAAATCATGAGACTGACTCAAACAATAGATGCACAAGTGATACAATGATATCCAATTGGTAGTATAAAATACAATGTTATAAATAGTTCCATGATTATGTTATCTCTAAGTGAACAACATGAAAACCCATTTACAATTTTGCATATTGAAACTGATAGGAAAACAATGTTCAAATTGGTAGATATAGTCACGAGGACTATTATAAACATTTGTCAATGAGGCTGAGTTTATGGGATACATGTGGATAGTATGTTGAATATAGGTGGAAATTACAAAACATATATTCACAATGTATACAGACATGTTGTAAAAACAACAAATGCAAGAGTGTGTATGATTTTGAGTTGGGTGGTCACATCAAATGAAATAAAGTGATAACAATTGTAAGCATGGAAGACAGGAAGAATTTTCTTCTTAGTCGTAATAAAACATGAAATTTTTCTGAAAATATACAAGCTTTTGCAAAATACTAAAACTACATAGAACCAATAGAATTGGAACTGTAGCACATCAGTTAGTATTTCCAGTCATATTAATGATTTTCATATGTCATTACTTAAGAAACATGCATATGCTAGTTTTCATGTAATTGATTGGAAAATGCTAAAGATAAAGTCGAGGGAGACTTTCTGACAGAAACCTATGTATCTTCAACCGAAAAGGGATCAGGCTCTGGAATTGTGTCTTTTCTCAAGGTAAAATGCAAGGAAAGTCTTACTTCCAAACAAATTGTATGAGAACAAGATGATGAAAATATGAAAATTAATCCACCAAGGTTTCAAGAAAAAATATTTGTACAACAAACACTGAGGACGATGTTAATAAAAAGGGGAGGATAATGTAATATCCCTTCATTGCTACAATAGTGTTTTGTATAGACTGAGTTACATTAGATATAATGGAATAAAATCCATGAAAAATATTGGAGTAATTATGTAAGTGAATATTTATTAATAAATAAATAAAGGAAATGTACGTACTTGGGAATGAGACACCTGGAAATGAGACTCTTGCCAAATAAAAATATCATTGGTAAATAAGATGGGATAAGTCTTTCGTGATAAAATTATAGAGGAAGTTATAGATAATCTTAAATGGATGTGAGAGAAAAAGACAATAAGTTTCTTAGGTGGAGAAATATGCTAAGACTCGATAAGAATAAAAGCATCGCAATAGAGAAAGGCGGGATTTTATGGAAATCCTAGGAAAGTGGATAAAAAGATCGACAAAAGTGGGACACCACTAAAGGAAACTTTATCATGAAATAAAGGTATTAAATACCTATGGAAGGGACCAACAAGGGGTGGTTGATGCCCGAGATAGGCAAGTGATTCTCAACTGAGGGGTGAATTGGAGGAAGCAGTTCTTGGTTGGGTAGAAAAGAGGTGTGAGAATGAGAATTACTTGTTATCTTCATATGTAAAGGAAAAACATTATATGTGCTGGTGCATTTAATTTTATTGAGTTAGCTCCATTGGATGTATGAATTCCTTGTAAAGAGATATTATGTTGAGAATAAAAATAAAGTAGGGCTAGGTGTGAGTAAACTAGTAATAGTATTTGTTGTTTACTAATTGTTATGAAGGGTAGTTTCAAAATAACACAAAAGAAAAATAGTTATATATTCTAGAGTTTTATTTGCATAATGAAAGTATTTTTACAAAAGTATTTGCATAATGAAAGTATTTGGATAAAAAGATCGACAAAAGTGGGACACCACTAAAGGAAACTTTATCATGAAATAAAGGTATTAAATACCCATGGAAGGGACCAACAAGGGGTGGTTGATGCCCGAGATAGGCAAGTGATTCTCAAATGAGGGGTGAATTGGAGGAAGCAGTTCGTGGTTGGGTATAAAATAGGTGCGAGAATGAGAATTACTTGTTATCTTCATATGTAAAGGAAAATAATTATATGTGCTCATGCATTTAATTTTGTCGAGTTAGCTATATTGGATGTATGAATTTCTTGTAAAGAGATATTATGTTGAGAATAAAAATAAATTAGGGTTAGGTGCAACTAAACTAGTAATAGTATTTGTTGTTTACTAATTGTTATGAAGGGTAGTGTCAAAACAACACAAAAGAAAAATAGTTATATATTCTAGAGTTTTATTTGCATAATGAAAGTATTTTTACAAAAGTATTTGCATAATGAAAGTATTTGGATAAAAGATCGACAAAAGTGGGACACCACTAAAGGAAGCTTTATCATGAAATAAAGGTATTAAATACCTATGGAAGGGACCAACAAGGGGTGGTTGATGCCCGAGATAGGGAAGTGATTCTCAACTGAGGGGTGAATTGGAGGAAGCAGTTCTTGGTTGGGTAGAAAATAGGTGCGAGAATGAGAATTACTTGTTATCTTCATATGTAAAGGAAAAACATTATATGTGCTGGTGCATTTAATTTTATTGAGTTAGCTCCATTGGATGTACGAATCTCTTGTAAAGAGATATTATGTTGAGAATAAAAATAAAGTAGGGTTAGGTGCAAGTAAACTAGTAATAATATTTGTTGTTTACTAATTGTTATGAAGGGTAGTGTCAAAATAACACAAAAGAAAAATAGTTATATATTCTAGAGTTTTATTTGCATAATGAAAGTATTTGGATAAAAAGATCGACAAAAGTGGGACACCACTAAAGGAAACTTTATCATGAAATAAAGGTATTAAATACCTATGGAAGGGACCAACAAGGGGTGGTTGATGCCCGAGATAGGCAAGTGATTCTCGAGGTGAATTGGAGGAAGCAGTTCTTGGTTGGGTAGAAAATAGGTGTGAGAATGAGAATTACTTGTTATCTTCATATGTAAAGGAAAAAAATTATATGTGCCGGTGCATTTAATTTTATCGAGTTAACTCTATTGGATGAATGAATTTCTTGTAAAGAGATATTATGTTGAGAATAAAAATAAAGTAGGGATAGGTGCAAGTAAACTAGTAATAGTATTTGTTGTTTACTAATTGTTATGAAGGGTAGTGTCAAAACAACACAAAAGAAAAATAGTTATATATTCTAGAGTTTTATTTGCATAATGAAAGTATTTTTACAAAAGTATTTGCATAATGAAAGTATTTGGATAAAAGATAGACAAAAGTGGGACACCACTAAAGGAAACTTTATCATGAAATAAAGGTATTAAATACCTATGGAAGGGACCAACAAGGGGTGGTTGATGGAGATAGGCAAGTGATTCTCAACTCATGGGTGAATTGGAGGAAGCAGTTCTTGGTTGGGTAGAAAATAGGTTCGAGGATGAGAATTACTTGTTATCTTCATGGGTAAAGGAAAAAAATATATATGCTGGTGCATTTAATTTTATCAAGTTAGCTACATTGGATGTATGAATTTATTGTAAAGAGATATTATGTTGAGAATAAAAATAAAGTAGGGTTAGGTGCAAGTAAACTAGTAATAGTATTTGTTGTTTACTAATTGTTATGAAGGGTAGTGTCAAAATAACACAAAAGAAAAATAGTTATATATTCTAGAGTTTTATTTGCATAATGAAAGTATTTTTACAAAAGTATTTGCAAAGTATTTGGATAAAAAGATCGACAAAAGTGGGACACGACTAAAGGAAACTTTATCATGAAAACAAAGTATTAAATACCTATGGAAGGGACCAACAAGGAGTGGTTGATGCCCGAGATAGGCAAGTGATTCTCAACTGATGGGTGAATTGGAGGAAGCAGTTCTTGGTTGGGTAGAAAATAGGTGTGAGAATGAGAATTACTTGTTATCTTCATATGTAAAGGAAAAAAATTATATGTAGTGGTGCATTTAATTTTATGGAGTTAGCTGCATTGGATGTATGGATTTCTTGTAAAGAGATATTATGTTGAGAATAAAAATAAAGTAGGGTTAGGTGCAAGTAAACTAGTAATAGTATTTGTTGTTTACTAATTGTTATGAAGGGTAGTGTCAAAATAACACAAAAGAAAAATAGTTATATATTCTAGAGTTTTATTTGCATAATGAAAGTATTTTTACAAAAGTATTTGCATAATGAAAGTATTTGGATAAAAAGATCGACAAAAGTGGGACACCACTAAAGGAAACTTTATCATGAAATAAAAGTATTAAATACCTATGGAAGGGACCAACAAGGAGTGGTTGATGCCCGAGATAGGCAAGTGATTCTCAACTGATGGGTGAATTGGTGGAAACAGTTCTTGGTTGGGTAGAAAATAGGTGTGAGAATGAGAATTACTTGTTATCTTCATATGTAAAGGAAACAAATTATATGTACTGGTGCATTTAATTTTATGGATTTAGCTGCATTGGATGTATGGATTTCTTGTAAAGAGATATTATGTTGAGAATAAAAATAAAGTAGGGTTAGGTGCAAGTAAACTAGTAATAGTATTTGTTGTTTACTAATTGTTATGAAGGGTAGTGTCAAAAATAACACAAAATAAAAATAGTTATATATTCTAGAGTTTTTATTTTCACAAGGAAATTATTTTTACAAAAGTATTTGCATAATGAAAGTATTTGGATAAAAATATCGACAAAAGTGGGAAACCACTAAAAGAAACTTTATCATGAAATAAAGGTATTAAATACATATGGAAGGGACCACCAAGGGGTGGTTGATGCCCGAGATAGGCAAGTGATTCTCAAATGAGGGGTGAATTGGAGGAAGCAGTTCTTGGTTGGGTAGAAAATGTAAAGGAAAAAAATTATATGTGTTGGAGCATTTAATTTTATCGAGATAGCTGCATTGGATGTATGAATTTCTTGTAAAGAGATATTATGTTGATAATAAAAATAAAGTAGGGTTAGGTGCAAGTAAACTAGTAATAATATTTGTTGTTTACTAATTGTTATAAAGGGTAGTGTCAAAATAACACAAAATAAAAATAGTTATATATTCTAGAGTTTTATTTGCATAATGAAAGTATTTTTATAAAAGTATTTGCATAATGAAAGTATTTGGATAAAAAGATCGACAAAAGTGGGAAACCACTAAAGGAAACTTTATCATGAAATAAAGGTATTAAATACCTATGGAAGGGACCAACAAGGGGTGGTTGATGCCCGAGATAGGCAAGTGATTCTCAACTGAGGGGTGAATTGGAGGAAGCAGTTCTTGGTTGGGTAGAAAATAGGTGAGAGAATGAGAATTACTTGTTATCTTCATATGTAAAGGAAAAAAATTATATGTGCTGGTGCATTTAATTTTATCGAGTTAGCTGCATTGGATGTATGAATTTCTTGTAAAGAGATATTATGTTGAGAAAAAAATTAAAGTAGGGTTAGGTGCAAGTAAACTAGTAATAGCATTTGTTGTTTACTAATTGTTATGAAGGGTAGTGTTAAAATAACACAAAAGAAAAATAGTTATATATTCTAGAGTTTTATTTTCATAATGAAAGTATTTTTACAAAAGTATTTGCATAATGAAAGTATTTAGATAAAAAGATCAACAAAAGTGGGACACCACTAAAGGAAACTTTATCATGAAATAAAGGTATTAAATACTTATGGAAGGGACCAACAAGGGGTGGTTGATGCCCGAGGTAGGCAAGTGATTCTCAATTGGGGGGTGAATTGGAGGAAGCAGTTCTTGGTTGTGTAGAAAATAGGTGTGAGAATGAGAATTACTTGTTATCTTCATATGTAAAGGAAAAAAATTATATGTGCTGGTGCATTTAATTTTATTGAGTTAGCTGCATTGGATGTATGAATTTCTTGTAAAGAGATATTATGTTGATAATAAAAATAAAGTAGGGTTAGGTGCAAGTAAACTAGTAATAGTATTTGTTGTTTACTAATTGTTATGAAGGGTACTATCAAAATAACACAAAAGAAAAATAGTTATATGTTCTAGAGTTTTATTTGCAGAATGAAAGTATTTTTACTTATGGGTTGATAAATCATAAAGAAAGGACTTAGGACAGTTATCTGTGAACTTTGATTCATTTTGACATAAAAGAAATTGAACAAGTATCGAAGGGTAGGGATTAGCCCTTCAATCAATATTTTGTTCATTTGTGTTCAATTCATTCGAAATGAACAAGTATTAGAACACTAATAATGTAGAAAGAATAGGTGTAGAAAGAATAGGTGTGGTAGTTACCCATGAAGTTGAGTTTATAACTATATCATAAAACAATTAATAGGAAGATAGAAAAAATATAAAGTTTCAACGCTCTCGAGTGGAGTGGAATTTATCTAAGGTAAATATACTGTCTTAGGGTAATATACCATTGAACAATAATTGTTTGATAAGGAAACTTATTGAGTGATGTATAAACTAGAGTAGAGGGTAACACCATGACCTTAATCAAAACTGAATATTGAATATATGATTGTTGTATCAAGAAATTCTATGAAAATGTATGCAGGAGGAGAGAGCCCAAGCTATAGTGATAAATTCAATTATGCAGGAGGAGAGAGCCTAAGCTATAGTGATAAATTTAATTATAGTTCCAACTTGAAAATATTATAGATCTAACTTCGAGAAGGAAAAAAAAGGATAATAACAAAGAGAATTAGCATAGAAATAATTATCAACTTGTGTTTTGCGAAGCACCCAAAAAAAAACAAACCTTAAAAACTATGATAATTTTCCATTGTTTCTCAAATAAGACTAGAATTATCAAACAAAGGATACACTGATGAAATTATATATATGAAATTGATACAAAAATATTTATTACACATATAGCATTCAAAGGAAAAAATAAAAATGAAGAAGAAAACAAAACCCATAAATTATAATGTCGGGGTATTTTAGGAACGTTGCAAAATGGTTATCCAAAATGAACCTATTATATCTCCATAATAAACCTTAGAATTTTCCACTAAAAATATGAGAAATTCATTAACGTATGAATTCATCAACTTACCCTGATAGAGTAAAATATTATGGACCTTTATTGGAGTATTATATTAAATAGAGAAAAAAGGGAAGGGTCTGAAGGGAGTCACCAACTAGAAAAGTAGGAAACACCCAACAGAATTAGCATGGTTTCCTTTCTAGATCATACAAAAAAAAAATCACAAGAATTATATTAATATAAGAGTGGTTATACATTATTATAAACAATAATGGTTAAATAACCACAATGTGTCTATTCGTAAATTTTTTTTGGCTACAAAATGATCATTTTATAAATTACATCAGAATTCATTCCTGAATGAGAACTAAGAGAAAGAAACCATGACTTGGAGTCATAATATAACTAAATATCATCCAACATAGACCCTATATGAAAGTCTTCCAAACACTACAACATACGTGTGAACTGACATGTAGTAACGAGATGCTCAATTACGTAAGAAAAAATATTTAAGAGGAAGTGCATGAGGTAAGCCACATATGGATGTTGTCCTCATACTTGCACGAAGAACGAAAATGGTAAACGAGTAAGAAAATCATTTTCAAAAACAGCTAGTGACCCAAATTAAATAATAGAAACCGAATAGAAGGAGATAAACCTTTACTTGTACAAATTCGATGTCAAGAGCCCCCTCTCCTAGCTGTAAGAAGGGTTTGAAGAAATGAAAGAAAAGGAACAGGAAGAATATATATATATATATATATTAGTCTGATAACAACTCTATCAAAACTGATGTAATGAGTAATTTATTTTTAGGATAATCCACCACCATTATGTGACAGCAGAGTGCATTGGTGGAGTACTTCAATTATTTCCATCCTCGCTCAATGACGTAAACTAAAATCCACAAAACCAGGGTATAAAAAATCCATAGGAGTGCAAATTGTTGATACACCTTCCCATTGGAGGAATAGAAAATAGGGGCCTCCTAGTTATATACCAAAGTGATGTGAGAAAGGCAAGGAAATTAATAAATGCTTAGGAAATAATTTTAACCATTACATGAGCATGCGAGCCATATCTGCTGCAAGGAGAATGTGAGAGGTGCTTCTTTAGGGTCACTTGAAATTTGCACTTCGAAACGAAGCATAAATGGTGACCATAAATTGATTGGGGAAGTGGAAAAAATATAAATATTACCAGAATTATGGAAACCCCATCTATAGAAAACCTGACTATCACAATTTTACGCAGTAAGCCTCATTACGAATTTGGGAAAAATGCCACTATTCAACACTAGGATTGTGATAAATGGATGAAAATTGCATATAAACAAAACCAGCAAAACATGTACATAAATAAGGAAATATAAAAGTCTTACCATTACTAGAACTGAGCAGTATGTGACGAGGAAGCGCCAACAAAGTGCTAAGACTCTATACGATGGAGAGAAATGCAAAAATACACCGAATTGGGCAATTCCAAGAAGATTTATCAGTTGAAGGTGAAGAATATCCTCTATGGAATGAACCAGGGAATAAAATATGTGGTACATACCTACAAGATAAAATAAATAAGTTAGCTAAAGATAGTAGTGTGTGAAAACCACAACGCGCAACCAAATGCATAAATCGTTCATCAATAAGACTTATCCTTACCTTAAAAAAACACAGCTGTGGTTTCTCCTTGTTTGAGAAGAAAGACAGAAATTAGTATTCATGTTGGGGCTAGTAATCGACCCAGGAGAAAAAGAAATCCAAGGGAAGAATGGAAAGATCGTTCATCAAAAACCTTAAGCAGGGAAATAAATTACTAAGGTGCTAACCCAGAGAAAGAACCAACCACATTTTGGCTAATGTCTTGAGTGTACCTGATAAATGGAGGATTATGGAGGATTATTAAACGATTACATAAATAGAAAAAAATATAAAAAGTATTAATGAGGAAAAAAAAAGCCTAAATAATTTTGATAGTGGAGGCTCCAAGGGTATATGGAAAAAATAAAACTTGTAATTTATCTTCGCAAAAAAAAAAGATGGCTATCCTGAAAAAAAAATGAGTCGTCGTTGAGGTTTCACTTTAGACTGCATGCATGTACTACCGAAATCAAACAAAGGGAAAAATATATTTGATTGATAAAAGTGTACCAAAGGCACCACTGGTGAATAGAAGCTAAACTTCTCTCCATTTCCACATAATCGGGGAAGGATGAGATCTCATGCCCAACACACTAGCAATTAAATATGAAGGATCTTTCCCCTATGGTCTGACCATCGTCTCGCTGCCTTACAGAAAAGTAAGTGGAGAAAGTGGAAAACAAAGCATAGCGAGGCGCAGTGAAAAGAAATTAGGGTTAGATAGAAACGACCCACCATTCATTACCCACGAATTTGTTTCCACCGTTCAAAGGCTATGGTAAAAAGATTGTTAAAGATCATATGAGTTCCATGGCTGGATTTTATAATTTCATCCCACTACCAATAGAGCATGTGACTTCCATTCCATGTGAAGGTCAGATGACCAACTGTGACGTGGCTTTCTCCATTGAGCCAGACACACTCTTAACTATACCAACCAATAATCCATGGAAAACCACAATATAACTATGTTTAAGACCAAGGTACAAGGTAACTCATTATGGTTGAGGGTATATATGGACGTCAGATTAATCATTTATATGCATGGGTGGTATTTCCAACGTACCTCATGGTGTCATGAAGTACTTGATTTTCCCAATTCATAAAAGTATATGGTTGTTATTAGTCCCTGCCCTCCGGGCCTGGCAGGGACTATAGTAATCGATTCGCTGAGATTACATTAGTTTGACACGGGAACCGAAGGTTAAACAGAAATTAAACCAAAGTTTTCCTGATAACATATGGATATGGCCCACTTTGCCGCTGCATTTAACCAATGGCTGAAGCGATGGTCTTATTTGGCCTCATTACGAGGTATGAGGTCTCAAAACTTAGACAAAAGTTAGCAAAATGGTTTGGTTAATTAGGAGAGGTTCCCGTGAATTAATGCCAGTGAAGTAATGCTATCTTTCGCATAGCATTAGTTCGGTCACATTTAATGTTAGCCAAACATTACGGGAAATTAAGGGGGCCAAACCTTTGCATGTAAGCCTGCCTGTACGCCTGCCAGCACATCTAACAGGTGCTGGCTCCTATGGGCGTCCTCCATTCCTTCTTATATCACCACACCGCATCATTTCTTGTTGGTTTTCTCTCGGCGGTTTTCTCTCGGCGGTGGCTTCCTGCCCGCTCCACCCTGCAACACTGCAAGACCTGCCCGCTCCACCCTGCAACCCTGCAAGAAGTGACAGCCGACCTGCGTTTGATCTGTTGCTCTTTGTAACTCTTTTCTGCTGCTCAAGTTCCTTGTTCAAGTCGCGCAATTGGGTAAGTTCAGTCTACAAATCTTTCATTTTCTGTGACTGCTGTTCTGTGACTGCTGTTCTACATTTGCAGTTCTTCCTGCTCGAGTAGAGCAGCGGCCTCTCTAATGCAGTTCTTCCTGCTCGAGTAGAGCAGCGGCCTCTCTAATGTCGAATGTCCTTCGGTGTTGCAGCCTGTAAAGTCACCACGCCGCCCATCACAGGTAAATAGTTTCAAAAATTGCCCATCACGTAAATAGTTTCAAAAATTTCTAAATTTCTAATTGAAGTAATTTACTGTGGCCGTGTTAACTATTTCTAAAAAAGGCTGCAATAATTTTATTTTGTTCTTTTCAAAATAAACTGTAAAACAACTAACAATATCACAAAATTGTTGTGCAGGTTACTCGAGGTTGACCTTGCAAGCGGCCCACGAACGCGTTGTTTCTCATCCAAACAAATAACACCCCTGCGATTATAATCTCTGTTAATCGAAAGGCATAAAGAAGCTTACATGCAAAGCCTGTATTCCAGTCCATCTGGTAGTCTGTTACAACATTTTGGGACTGTTCCTTTGTAAACATGGGCAGCCTTGTCCCAACAATTTCCACCATAGAATCAGGATATTTCCCATAGGTAATAGGATGGAGAAACCTGGCAAATATGAAAGCAAATAACGAATTTTTATTACAAGAATGACGTGAATGGAGACAAATTTATCAAACAGAAACAAAAATACAGAAAAACAAAGACCCTAAAATATGAAACCTAGGGTAGCCATCTGTTATTTTGTAGCTTGTAATTTGTATGCAATTTTGATAAGAAATACCGAATGCTATGTGACATGAATTTCCCGGACTCCATCGCTCTCTTCTGCAAGAATTCAAACCGCCTCTCAGTCTTCTAAAACAAAATGGACAATTCAATAATGTTAATTCTCTGAATACTTCTCTAATGTATGGTAAAGTACAGACTCAACAAATTCTGTATGCAGTGCTTTCAGTTAACAGCTACTGCGCATTAATACTTCAAAAGAGATAAAGAGAACCTTACCTTCTGGATTCTCTGAAATGGGCTTGCTCTCTCTATTAGAAGACAAAATTTGTGTTTTTAAAATGCAATGGCAGGCGTAGGCGTGCATGCCTCGCAGATGGCAGGCGTGGAGGGATAACATCTTTCCGCGCTTAAATAAGAAACTCTATCCTATGTAGCCAAGTTGTAGAGAGCCATGCGCTCATCCAGCAAATAAGAAACTCTAACCTGCGCAGTTGAATTGAAATTTATCTTTTTGTTTTTGGGAAGCCATGTGCTCCTCAACCCAATGAGAAACCTTAACCTTAACGTGTGCAATTCTGACCTGATACTTTTCTCTATAAATCTTTACAGCAGTAGCATGTGAAATCAGCAAATTGTGTGCAACAATGTAGGGTTCTGTAGCCGAATTTCCCGCTGTACAGTTCCCAAATGGAGCAGAGCACTTTCCAGGAGCAAAAATGCCATTGTCATAACCAAGAGCAGCAACAACCTGTGGCTCATTGAATGTAAGGGGTGATTTTCTGCTACGTTTGAAGAAAATTGGAAAATTAAACCACAAGTTACCGCAGTCGTAGCTCAAACCGCCAAGTATAAACGGAAAATGTAAAGGATATTGCAAATTTCCAGATCCGTCAGCTCAGGACACTACTTACAGGTGCAGATGCGCTCGAATATGTCCAAATGTTACGGTGTCAACTCAAATTCTCCGATATTTACAGAATTTACTGCATTTAGATCATCAAAACCTCTGAGATCGGAAGATAAACTCCACGCCCCAAGCTTTAAAATTCGAAATAACCGGTTTCAAAACTGAGAACAGAACCCTGCATCATAACCTCCGTCGCAGATATAAACTGAGAACAGAACCCTGCATCATAACCTCCGTCGCAGATATAAACTGAGAACAGAACCCTGCATCATAACCTCGCTCGCAGATATACCGGAGCATGTTGGTAATACAGAAACTGCGATCTGGCACGTGGCTTGCATGTGTGGCTTGCATGAAGTCGTATGCTTGATTATGAAACATATGCATTCTCCTCGCCGTCAGATTTGTTAGAGGCCACCATTGCCACATTTGTTGGAGACCGCTTCTCTGTTAACCATCGTGGATGAATAAATAGAATATTTTACCAGGAATAAATGGTAAGGTTTCAAAAGAATAAGGACGACATATGTGATTCTTTGCCAACATATGTGATTCTTTGCCATACGGGTGTCTTTTGAGTTTGGTTTGGCCTCGGCGCGTTACAGCTTCACGTGTCTCTTCGATGTAATATCATTTTCCCAGTAGTCTGACCCCACAACGGCTTTCCATGACAGCGCTGGACTCGTGGCCGCTCGAACGTCATGATTTTTACACAACTTTGACCATTCGCTGCAGTCTCGAAGCCTACCGCAACTCATTATACGACTACAGTGAGTTTTAATGTATACATACACTGATTCGAGCCAACATGAATTTATGCCGATCTGTTTTTCACGGTTGACTTCGATACAAATTCGGTTGAACATCACTTCCCACGAGCTTATTCGAAAATTTATGTGGGGAAAGGTGGGATAATGGTTTAGAGTGTAGGTATTATATATGGTATGAAAATTTGGCGATGCTCGGGTTTAGTTAGAATTTTGGGGTTGGTTTTTCAAATACCATTCCATTCCATTTAGTTCTTTTATTCCGTCATCATTTGCCCAGGTTTCAGAACGATGGGCATAAAGATACTTTCGGCAAAGTAGCAAGTTCAATTGATAAGCAGGTAGGTGGTCACTGTGTGCTTGAGGTGAATTGCTTTGCCCAGGTTTCAGAACGATGGTCATAAAGATACCTTCGGCAAAGTAGCAAGTTCAATTGATAAGCCAGCCCAGAGTTTCGATTATCCCAGAACAAATATCGGATCTTTTGTACCCTTTTGTGTCTTTATCTTATCCTATCCTCTTTGTCACGAGCAATCTTAACGAACAACAACGTTGCAATGGCCACGGTTAAAAATATAATTTTCTTTCATTCACTTATGAAATTTTTATTTATATTTTCTCGAAAAAATATAAATACAATTTTCAAATACATTCTAAACAAATATTCACTATTAAATCAAATGCATTTAACATGTTTCTGGCCCACCTCCAATTTAATATATCGCTTCATCTCAATGAACTCCTGATATGGATCTCTTTCAAGATTAACGTAATCGTACAAACAGACTAAATAAAAATACACATACCGTAATAGAGCTTTATAAACTGTAGATTCAAGGGTTATCATACCGACCTTCTATGCACTATGATATACACATACACAAGACAATTAAAGTTGTATTATTCTAATTATAAATAATGATAATAATGATAAGAAAGTCTGTATGCAGATCAACAATGCTAAGTCGGTGCACAATGGAAACAACAATCCCACTCAATGAGATCAATGATAAATGCCGTTGCAGTATTGTCGTTGTACAACGGTAAGGTATGCTTCACCTCCCATTCGCTCTGTAAGTGTCCTGCGTAGGGAGTATTAGATCTATCAGAGATGCCCAGCGTCGGTGTGCAATTGTACAGTGTTTTCTTCAAGCTTTTACTCAAGCACAGGCTCCAGAACCAAGCGCAAGTGGCCGATCATGATGCTGGGCATGCGGTTACGTCGAGGTCTGGATCAGGCAACGTCCCTGCCTAGTGCATTTACAAGCGACATGGCGCTTGAGGTGAACTACTTTCAGTCAACTGCATACTTAATTTGCGTCTTCAACTGCATACGTAATTTGCGTCATAGTTTTATCTTCAATCAGTGGCAGGGACTTGCTGCTTCGCAGCCTCCCTTG
>APFE031276305.1:0-12269 GCA_000404065.3 Pinus taeda | reverse complement strand
ACTACTGTCGTTGATTCAAATATCGTTATGCGTTGAAGTAGAAGTCATACATAGTGATTCATATCGGGAGTGACTTACAATTCAAATGGTACTTTTATCTTTGGTTTGAATTCATTCTGTGTATTTGATTTCACTGTGTAATTATTTTCTGCTATCATTATCTATATGCATGTATATCAATAGGAAATCTTGTTCATACCACTATTGGATGTTCATATGATGTGCCTTATTATTTAATCATGTATGTGTTAATGGTATGGACCTCTAAAGTCTTGTAGTGTTGCTTTAATCACTGTATTTAACTATTTAGGTACAGTAACCTTGAATGATTCAACATCTATGTTGTGAGAATGCGGTTATCTATATAATTGTATTTTTAGAACATTGAACATCAGAAGCTACGCTTTAGAAGTTCAATTAGATTCCCGGGATAGTTTTATTTATTTACATTTCTGTTAAATAGTTTTAGTCATACACCTATCACTACTAAGCAACCATTCATCCCATTTATCTATTGCTGGGAAACTGGTCCCATTATCCCCAGTCGGAGCCACTACACCAAACGGAAAAGGAGTTGTACTAAGGTCCGGACCGGGTGGTTTTCCCCAATGTTGATGCAACGATTTTCGGGGCGTCAACAGAATGTCATTTTGCTCAGCCTACAATTCCTAAATTAACTTCATGACTGGAACTCCTAAAGAGGATGGAAAGAAAAAATACATCCCATAAACCAAGGATATGGTGGCATGCCAATTGATTTCTTTATGGTGAGCCTATAAGTGTAAAGTGCGTTTATCAACTTGTTCTTCCATAACTTCTTATTGTCTGCTAATAGCTTCTTGATAATATTTAGGAGAATTTTATTTGAAGATTCAGCCAACCCATTACCATGTGGGTAATAAGAAGTTGAATGTCCCAATGTGATATGGTATTTGTTGCAGAAATCTAACATTTTCCTAGACCTAAAGGTTGCAACATTATTTGTAATAAGCCTGTTTTGGAAGCTAAATCTAGATGCATCATCTAAGAATTTGATGATCACAACATTTGTGGCTAGGCTAGAGGGTGTGACCTCATTCCATTTTGTGAAGTAGTCAGTAGCAGTAAGGATCCATTTATGTTGGGAAGAGGATGGTGGCTGGATTTATCCAATGAAATCCAATCCCCACTGTTTGAAATGGCTTTCAATGGATATGGGCTTCAAAGGTAGAGGTAAAAGCCTTCTTTTCCCCTCAAAGATTTGAAATTTGTGGCAAGAGGTTACCTTCTTATGAACATCTGGAAAAAGTGTAGGCCAGTAAAAACCAGCTAAGGATCTTGTTGATAGTGATTTTCCAATACAAATGACCACCACAGTCACCCTCATGGAATTCTCGCATTGTTTTTTTGCATCATCTCTCAATACACACTTTAGTATAATACCACAAGCATCTTTCCAATATAAAAAGTTTGCTATGATGCCAAATTTAACTACTTTTAGCTTCATAAATCTAGCCTTTGTTTCTTTATACCAAGAGGAGTATTTAAATTAAATAAAACATAAATAAGGTCTGCATACCAGGGTGAGGTCATGAAAGCCCCATCTAGTTGTGGAGTCGCATGTTCCTCTTGGTCATCCAATTCTGCTACAAAGTTGATATCTAAAGCATTAAAATTAGATTCAACCATCAAATTGGCTAATTCTTTACCTTTGATAAGCTTGGTTGGCTTAATTTTCATATCATATTCCAAAATGATGGCAATCCATTTGCCTCTTTTTCCATCTAGTCCATTCTGTATCAAAATATATTTAATTACAACATTTGGTACATACGCAATTATATGAGAATAAAGGATATATACTCTGAAATATTTAATTTCTTTTATCAGTGTGAAATCCTATTTCTCCACTATATTATACTTCAGTGTAGCATCCCTCAAGGCCTTATTAAAGAAATAAATGGGTTGTTCACATCCATCATCATTTTTCTGCAAAAGGATAGTTGCAATAGTATGTTGACAAGGAAAGGAAAAAATTATAAAATCTTTAGTAAATATAGACTAATAAAGATTGGTTCCTTTATTAATTCTTTTTTAACTTGGTCGAATAATTGAATAGCTTCAATGTTCCACCTGATTTGAGAATCTAGTTTTAACATGTTTGTGATATTTCTGAGAAGTTCTGCAAGGTTATGGATAAATCCTCTTAGGAAGTTTATTCTCCCAATAAATGACTGAGTTTCTTTAATATTTCTTGGATTATTTATTTTCAGAATAGCTTCAATCCTTTTAGGATCAATTTTAATACCTTCCTTAGATATGATATGACAAAGAAGTTTTCCCCCTTCAAGGTCAAACACTGTTTTTTTAGGATTTAATGAAATCCCAAATCTTCTACACTTCTCAAATACTCTTCTCAGATGCATCAAATTTTCGTCATCGCTTTTAAAATATACAGTTATGTCATCTAGGTAGATCACAATAAATCTTCCAATTGCATTAGCAAAGGCAATATCCATTTCTCTTTAAAATGTGGCTCCAACATTCATTGGTCCAAAAGGCATCTTCGCATACATGAAGGTACCCCATGGATTAGTAAAGTTTGTTTTAGCATGATCCTCTGAGTGGACTAAGAGCTAATTTTAACCTGAGAAACCATATAACAAAGAAATCCTAGAAGATCCAACTACCTTTTGCAGAATATGATCTATTTTAGGTAAGGGATAGTTGTCTTTTAGGGAAACTTTTTTTAGGTTTCTGAAATCTATACACAATCTGATTTCACTTGTTTTCTTCCTAGTTGGCACAATATTGGAAACCCATTTAGAGTACCTAAGAGGAACTATGATTTTAGAATCATACATTCTTTTGATTTCCTTCTCAATCAAAGGCATCATAACCAGATTTATTCTACGAAGTTTTTGTCTAAATGGTTTCTAATCTTCTTTAATTGGAATTTTGTGTTGTATGATTTATGTATCATATGTTTTAAGATCAACATAGCTCCAAGCAAAAGCATCACTATATTCCTTGGATAAAGAAATGTACTTTTGTTTTCAGCTACTAGGATTGATTTAGAAAGTTTTAAGATTTTGGGGTCTTTTTCAGTAACTAAATTACAATCTTCAACTATTGTTCTTGAGGGCTCAATCTTAGGCTTTTTGTCCACATCATTGAAATCAAATAATTCTTCTAATGGAACTAGAACTCTAGGGAAAACACTATCTTTAAGTTGGAGTGTTTCAAATTCTTCTCTTTCAAGGTATATTTCAAGCAATTCTAATTTATTTGCAACTTTATTTATGGGTGTGTTTACATCTAAATTGCCTAATTTCCTTTCTAGATTAGAGTGTACAACAATTGGTGTATATACTTTAGATTGCAAATCAATACTATCATCTTGAAATTCATCTTTGGATTGCATAAAACTTTCAATATGTTTATCATTTCCAACTACATGCCAATACCTCATGTTATCAAGTACAGCTGGTTGGTGTTTTACCTCCAGTACATATTCATGATTAGGATAAGGCATTTTACAAGAACTGGCTGAAAAATCCAGATTATTTGGAATGATATTTGTTTTCTAGGAATTGGCTGAATACTCTCCTTTAATTTGCTTTATAATTAATTCAACGTCCCTTTTGATGGAGATTCTTTTGGCACCTAATTTTTTAAGCAATTGTAATCCTAGAATAATCTCTTCATACTCTGTTATGTTATTGCTACATTGAAAATTAAGCCTGTATGAGCAACCCTTAGCATGATTATGTAGAAATTCTACAAATTCTCTACAAATCTCTCACTAAGATCATGTAGAAAATCTGACTATAGATTAACCCGATAATGCAATATAACTAAAGCAAAATGCTATAATCTACTTCTACTATCAATTTTCTTTGCGGAAGCTTAAAGATTGAGCAAGATCAAGTTGAAGACGTATAACCAGAAGAAGAAGAATCAATGCACAATACACATGAAAATACTTTGGGGAAAGCTTCAGCTAAAACCCCCACTATCTGTATTATCATACAAGGTGGAAATACATCAAAATTATACAAATCCTTAGCTCTCACAGCTAGCTAGCTCTCAGTACAATCATCTTGGATGCTCACAGGCAAACAAAGCTTCTCACAAGCCTTCTTCTCTGCCCTCCAAGCTCCTATTTCCTTGCGTTGTTCCTTTGGGATGATCTTCTCCAACCGAGTGGAAAATCAATGTCTCACACTTATCTCACACCAGTATGAACTGCGCAATCCTCAAGGAATGTTACCTTGATTGCATGTATGAGTTTCCTTTATAGGAAAACACACGCAACTCATAGTACAATGTCCTTGACATTTAGCTCAACTAGGTCTTTCTCAGAATAGACATGCATGAGTTACTAATGAGGTAATCTTCAATTATCTAGAGTACACTAGTTAACTGCATCCATGTATCAACTGACTGATAACTCACAATTAGTTCCTCAAATAGTTTGGAACTAATTTAACTAGACTTAACTCAGTAAAATGAGCTAACTAATTACATCTCAAATATAACTTAATCTTATCTCCTTAATTTAAGAGATAACTCTTGCATGACTTCAAAAAGACTTCTAACTTGAATTTCTCCAAGTAATTAATCCATAATGAGTTAATTAATTATTTCTAAGCAACTGGTGAGACTAAATTTGATTTTAATTCACAATTTTAATTCAAAGACAAATTAAAATTGGAATTTCTAGATTCCAATTTTATCATTTCTTGTTGGTATTTTCAACACTCCCTCCCAACAAGAAAGGAATTCAACTCAATCCCAGTCGTGAACCTTTGGAATGTTATGTATGCAACACTTCTCTATAGCGTTGTTGCTCCAATGACTACAAAAACAAAAAAACATCCAACCTGAATTAGTATGATGCATATGTCATCATTGTCTCTGACTGCTATTGCCTCTGTCAACTGAAAACTTTGCACTTCTACTGACTCTTCCTTTTTGCAGTGTTGTCAATCCATCTATGTGCTCCTCAGTATCTAACTACACTAGCATCTATAACTTTCATCTCTGACTGCATCAACAACTGATTCCTCCCGTGACTATGTATTTTGGGCTCCCATATCAAGGAAAGATCCATGAGATAAAATGTCTCAGTGAACCCTAACCAATTTCAACCTTCTTGAGACTATCACTTCACATCGACCCCCCTCACACCTAGAGGTATGGCTGCATGTGATCCCTCTACCCACTTGGATCAAAATTCCCCCGTAATGGAGGTATTTTCATGAGTGGATCTCTTCACTCAGTGTCCTCTCTACTTCCCCAATTGTGTCTCCTCCACAATTGTCTCAGACTTCTTCTAGGACTACATGTTGAGAGGTAGTTTACTCTCCCTCTCAACCACCAAGTCTCTAACATTTTCATTTCTCCTCAAGGCTTTGCATGCATCTTGAACCTCAAGAGCATATAGGTTCTTAACTTGTGAACAGATCTGTTTCACCTGTTTCGTGGTGATGTGTCTAAGGAACGCCTTTCCTTTAGTGAAGACAACATTGTAGCCTTTTTCCTCCAACATTGTGACCAATACCAGGTTCTTCTTCAGTCCAAGCACATAATTCACATCTTTCAATGTGATAGGAGCTCCATGCTCCCTCTAAAAAGCAACAACGCCCACTCCTGAAACACTATACCTTCCATCGTCACCCATCTCTATGCGCATCTTGAGGTCTTTCTCCTCCAAGGTACTGAATAACTTTTTATCATCAGCCATGTGGAATGAGGCTCCACTCTCAAGATACCAAACAAAACCCATCATCGATGACACCATGCATGCGATGATGCTTCCGAGGATCCCTTCTTGGACTTCTTTGATGGGCAATTAGTCGCATAATGTCACATCTGGTGACAATTAAGGCATCTCACTTTAGACTTGTCACCCTTTTTCCCTCCATTAGAAGAATTCAATTTGGAATGGGAAGCCTACCCCTCTCCTTTCCTTGCCTTACTCACTAAGGCCATATTTTCTTCATTGTCATCCTTAAATGAAGAACCATCTCGTGTGCTCCTCCTGATCTCCTCCTGCATCAAATCTGACCACAGTCATTCCCAATCCGACAGTTTCTCCCTTCCATTCACAGAGTCTTGGTAGCTATTCTATCTCTTTCGAAGGCCAAGGAGAGCAAGGCTCAAAATATCATCATCAGGAGTAATTATTCCCACACTACCAAGCTCATGTTTGCAAGTGGTGAGCTTGTTTAGATATGTGGTAATAGTATCACTATTCTACATCTTTATTCTTCGAAGCTTATCCTTGAGAGCCAATTTCCTTTGTTCGCTATTGTTCTGGTAGAGGTTCTTCAATGTCTTCCACATTGAAAATGGAGTATCCTTCCCATAGAGACTTGAGACAATATGGTCTCGAACTCTCTCAATGATGATCTATCTCACCTTCGCCGCACACTTCTTCCACTCAGCCAATAATTGTGCATTATTGAAGCTAGCTTTGGGATTTCTTGATCAACGAAATCCTTCAAGCCATTGTCTTCTAATACAACCTCCATGTGATCTTTCCATGCTATGTAATTTGAGACACTTCCTAAGGCATACTCGAGTCTGAAGCCATAGAAGACCATTGGCCAACCTTTAAGTATGATAAGAATTTGATTTTCACCTGCAACCATAAACTTCAAACTACGAGTTCTCTTCTCAGTATATTGTTCACTGCTCCAATAAACTTAGCTTCGATAAACTAGGCTCCGATACCATGTAGAAATTATACAAATTCTCTACAAATCTCGCACTAAGATCATTTAGAAATCTCATTGTAGATTAACCCGATGATGCAATATAACTAAAGAAAAATACTATAATCTACTTCTACTAGCAATTTTCTTTGGGGAAGATTAAAGATCAAGAAATATTGAGCTGAGCACATATAACCAGAAGAAGAAGAATCAATGCACAATACACATGAAAATACTTTGGGGAAAGCCTCAGCTAAAACCCCCACTATATGTATTATCATACAAGGTGGAAATACATCATAATTGTACAAAGCCTTAGCACTCATAGCTAGCCAGCTCTTAGTACAATCCTCCTAGATGCTCACAGGAAACCAAAGCTTCTCACAAGCCTTCTCCTCTACCCTTCAAGCTCCTATTTCCTTGCGCTATTCCTATGGGATGATCTTCTCCAACCAAGTGGAAAATCAACGTCTCACACTCATCTCACACACTAAATCCTCAAGGAAACTTACCTTGACTGCATGCATGAGTTTCTTTTATAGAAAACACATGCAACTGATAGTACATTGTCCTTGACATTTAGCTCAACTGGATCTTTCTCAGAATAGACATGCATGAGTTACTGATGAGGGATTCTTCAATTATCAGGAGTACATGAGTTGAGTGCATGTATGCATCAACTGACTGATAACTCACAATTAGTTCCTCAAATAGTTTGGAACTAATTTAACTAGACTTAACTCAGTAAACTGAGCTAACTAATTACATCTCAAATATAAATATAACTCAATCTTATCTCCTTAATTTAAGGGATAACTCTTGCATGACTTCAGAAAGACTTCTAACTTGAATTTCTCCAATTAATTAATCCATAGTGAGTTAATTAATTAGTTTTAAGTAGCTAGTGATACTAAATTCGATTTTAATTCACAATTTTCATTCAAAGAAAAATTAAAATTAGAATTTTTGGATTCTATTTTTATCATTTCTTGTTGGTATTTTCAACACTCCCTCTCAACAAGAAAGGAATTCAACTCAATCCTAGTCATGAACCTTTGAAATGTTATGTATGAAACACTTCTCTACAGTTTTGTTGCTCCAATGACTTTAAAAACAAAAAAAAAACATCCAACCTGAATTAGTATGATGCATATGTCATCAATGTCTCTAACTGCTATTGCCTTTGTCAACTGAAAACATTGTGCTTCTACTGACTCTGCCTTTTTGCAGTGTTGTCAATCCATCTATGTGCTCTTCAATATCTAACTGCTCTAGCGTCTATCACTTTGATCTCTAACTGCATCAATGACTGATTCCTCCCACTACTATGTACTTTGGGCTCCCATATCAAGGAAAGATCCATGAGATAAAACGTCTCAGTGGACCCTACCCAATTTCAGCCTTCTTGAGACTATCACTTCACGTCGACCCCCCTCACACCTAGAGGTATGGTTGCATGAGATTCCTCTGCCCACGTCGATTGAAATTCCCCCCTAATGGAGGTATCTGCATGAGTGGATCTCTTCACTCAGTCTCCTCTCTACTTCTCCAATTGTGTCTCCTCCACAATTGTCTGAGACTTCTTCTAGGACTACATGTTGAGAGGTAATTTACTCTCCCTCTCAACCACCAATTCTCTAACATTTGCATTTCTCCTCAAGGCTTTGGATGCATCTTGAACCTCAAGAGCATATAGGTTCTTAACTTGTGAACAGATCTGTTTCACCTGTCTCGTGGTGATGTGTCGAAGGAACTCCTTTCCTTTAGTGAAGACAACATCTTAGCCTTTTTCCTCCAACATCGCAACCAATACCAGGTTCTTCTTCAGTCCAGGCACATACTTCAGATTTTTCAATGTGATAGGAGCTCCATGCTCCCTCTAAAAAGCAACAGCTCCCACTCCTGAAACACTATACCTCCCATCGTCACCCATCTCTATGCGTATCTTGAGGTCTTTCTCCTCCAAGGTACTGAATAAATTTTTATCATTGGTCATGTGGAATGAGGCTCCACTCTCAAGATACCAAACAAAACCCATCATCGATGACACCATGCATGCGATGAGAGCAAATTCCATTTCAAACTAAGAGGCTAGTGCCTCACCTTCTGATGCTTCCGAGGATTCCTTCTTGGACTTCTTTGATGGGAAATTAGTCGCATAATGTCACATCTGGTGACAATTAAGGCATCTCACTTTAGACTTGTCACCCTTCTTCCCTCCATTAGAAGAATTCAATTTGGAATGGGAAGCCTACCCCTCTCCTTTCCTTTCCTTACTCACTAAGGCTGGATTTTCTTCTTCGTTATCCTTAAATGAAGAACCATCTTGTGTGCTCCTCCTGATCTCCTCCTGCATCAAATCCGACCACAGTCATTCCCAATCCGACAGTTTCTCCCTTCCATTCATAGAGTCTTGGTAGCTATTCTAGCTCTTTGGAAGGCCAAGGAGAGCAAGGCTCACCATATCATCATCAGGAGTAATTATTCCCACACTACCAATCTCATATTTACAAGTGGTGAGCTTGTTTAGATATGTGGTAATAGTATCACTATTCTCCATCTTGATTCTTTGAAGCTTATCCTTGAGAGCCAATTTCCTCTGGTCGCTATTGTTCTGGTACAGGTTCTCCAATGTCTTCCACATTGAAAATGGAGTATCCTTCCCATAGAGACTTGAGACAATATGGTCTCGAACTCCCTCAACGATGATCCGTCTCACCTTCACCGCACACTTCTTCCACTCAGCCAACTCTTGTGCATTATTGAAGTTGGCTTTGGGATTTCTTGATCAATGAAATCCTTCAAGACATTGTCTTCTAATACAACCTCCATGTGATCTTTCCATGCTATGTAATTTGGGATACCTTCCAAGGAATACTCGAGTCTGAAGCCATAGAATAGCATTGGCCAACCTTTAAGTATGATAAGAATTTGATTTGCACCTGCAAACCTAAACTTCAAACTATGAGTTCTCTTCTAGGTATATTGTTCATTGCTCCAATAAAATTAGCTTTGATAAAATAGGCTTCGATACCATGTAGAAATTATGCAAATTCTCTACAAATCTCACACTAAGATCATTTAGAAAATCTGATTGTAGATTAACCCAGTAATGCAATATAACTAAAGAAAAATACTATAATCCACTTCTACTATCAATTTTCTTTGTGGAAGCTTAATGATGAAGAAAGATTGAGCTGAGCACATATAACCAAAAGAAGAAGAATCAATGCACAATACACATGAAAATACTTTGGGGAAAGCCTAAGCTAAAAACCCCATTATATGTATTATCATACAAGGTGGAAATACATAAGAATTATACAAAGCCTTAGCACTCACAGCTAGCCAGCTCTTAGTACAATCCTCCTAGATGCTCATAGGAAAACAAAGCTTCTCACAAGCCTTCTCCTCTACCCTTCAAGCTCCCATTTCCTTGTGTTATTCCTATGGTATAATCTTCTCCAACCAAGTGGAAAATCAATGTCTCACACTAATCTCACACCCTAAATCCTCAAGGAAACTTACATTGACTGCATGCATGAGTTTCCTTTATAGAAAACACATGCAACTGATAGTACATTGTCCTTGACATTTAGCTCAACTGGATCTTTCTCAGAATAGACATGCACGAGTTACTGATGAGGGATTCTTCAATTATCAGGAGTACACGGGTTGAGTGCATGTATGCATCAACTGAATAATCTTGTTGTTATTTTCAACAGATTATTTTATGTATTCAATACCCAAATTCTTGCTCCAGAACCATATTTTCTACAGGAGCCATAAAAACTCATGTTCCAAAGAGTTTCAGGAGGAGTATTCGGTTCTATTATTTGTGTTTGGGTTGGGTCTGTTTTAGAAATTTGAGTTTCAGCATTGATCACTTGAGTGTTGATATCCCCATTATTGTAAAGAATGAAATAATCCAAATCTGAGTGAACAGAATAAAGAGGACAGTTATGAGGTTTCTCTTGACTGCTCACCGTGAATTTAGTTATGGTTTCCCTATATAGTATTTTTTGCTACCCAAAGACTAGTATGGTAGAAAAGGTCATATCCATCTGTAAGGTATCTTGTAATTTTTCTCCCCATGAGCATGACAACATCATGCCATACTTTAGGGGAATATCTGCAACCACTATCCATTACTAGACTTTTGGAAGGGATTTGAGCTAAAGTAACACATAGCTCTTTGATAAGACCTAGGAATATTACTTTACTGGAATCGAAGGAGTATAAGTCTTTATAAGGTCTGGTAATGTCAAGTCCTAATTTCTCCATTACATATTTAGGCATTAAGTTGTGGGAGGATCCTGAATCTAACATGGAATTATGGAGGATTTTATCAAGGATATTTAGGCTAACATAGAATGGAGGAACACACCCTTCCTGTGATTTTCCTTCAACTTCTGATCCAAATAAGAGTTAAGGTTGGTAATCATTCAGATTTAGAGAGTCAATGTTTTCCCCTATGTTTAAAGATTTCATTACTTGAGGTATGTACATGCTTTTTCTCAATAACTCTATGAGAGTGTAGGTTTTAACCCCGTACAGAAATTACCTGCATATGAATTCTAAATCACATGAAAAAATAAAAATGTGAGAGCATAACACATAAAACACATATACAGAGAGATTTCCCACTGGATCCTAAAACTGGGACTACCAGCTTGAGTTTTCATTATGTTCCTTTCAATGTTACAATACATATTTATACACGCCGAAGCATCCAATACCATGGACTGAAAAACCATCGCGTCCAAAACCATGGAATGAAAACCATCGCATCCAAAAAACATGTGCGATAATCATGCACAAAACCATAGGTGGGTCTGCCCAACCTAACATAGGGTCAAAAACCAAAATTTTCCGAGGCGCTGCCCCAAACCCCATAAAGTGGGGTTACGGGTACCCCTCAAACCCCCTGTTAACTATGTGGAAAGAATATACCACAACCCAACAATCTCCCACTTGTTGTTTTCTTTCCACAGGGGGCCACAGGAGAGCTTAGTCATTTTTCCAGCCCTGAAACACCCATTGTTTCTCTACACCAAGAGAACTTCTCAGAGCTCACAGATTTTGTCAATGCGTCTGCAGTATTCTTCAAAGTGTCCACCTTTACCAGCAACACCTTATTGTCTTCTATCATATCCCTCACAAAGTGATACTGAACATCAATGTGCTTTGTCTTTGAATGATAAGTAGGGTTCTTTGCCAAGAAAATTGCACTTTGGCTGTCACAGTCCTTATAGCTCCTTGTACTAACCCCATACTTGAACACAATCTCTGCAAACCAAACTGCTTCCTTGCTTGCATGAGTGGCTGCCATGTATTCTGCCTCTGTAGTTGATAGTGCCACTACAGATTGTTTCTTACTCATCCAACTGACTGCACCACCAAATAGGTTAAACACATACCCACTTGTAGATCTTCTCTGATCCAGATCTCCAGCCCAGTCTGCATCAACAAAGCCACAAATATCCAACACTCTATCCAATCCTGGTCTTTCTTGGTAGCACAAACCATAATCACTAGTGCCACACAAATACCTGAAAACCCGCTTCA
>APFE031276294.1:3208-13499 GCA_000404065.3 Pinus taeda | reverse complement strand
ATTAAGGGCAATTTTATTGGTAAAGGGTTAATTGATTATCAAAACATCACTCTTCAAGTGCAAAATTTTAAATATAATTTTTTTTACAAGAAGCAAAAAGATAAAAAAAAAAACAAAAAACAAAAAACAAAAAATTTGACGGATAAAGAAGAACCCAAATTCCAACTCTAACCAGGGCTAAGCTAAATAATCACAAAGGATTTACTTTTATTGGTATCACGTAAAACTTAGATGGCAAGCTAATTGTCAAGAACCTTTTTTTAGGAGTATTGTAATATTTAATGTTGTTGAACTGCCCCGGGTTCGAATGTGAGTAATGTCAATTCTGCGGTGCTGGAGCCAGCTGCCGCGGGTTCGAATGTGCATGAGGATGTTCAAGCTCAGGACCGGTATGACGTGGGATGGTGCAGAATTGTGGAGGAGCCCCCAAACACCTAATACTCGCTCGGCGGCTTTGTTTCAGGTTATGCGGCCCAGTATAGAGGGATTTTGCCTCAGTTGAAATGTTTTGTAATAGTGGTTATGTTAAGGTTCAAATTGCATGTTTTTTTGGAAATGCATGTAAGAGAAGAATGGCTAAGATGGGACTACAACCTCTTTATCTATGCTTGTAAGGATCCCCTGCATGGGACAACAAACATTCTGTCTAGTCCAAGTTCTCAGTCTTGTTCAAACTCTCTATCTTGGACAATTTTCAATTTCAAACTGCCTTTCCTTCTGGGCAGCTGTTTCTTACGACGGTCATAATGTAATAGTATACCTTTTATGTGAATAATAGAATAGTCTTACTTAGAAAAAAAAAATATTTAATGTTGTTGTTGTTGTTTTTTTTTATAATCAAATTTAGTCATAAAAATTTTCAATTTTTATTACTTTTAATGGGTTTAGTGTCTTAATTTTTTTGGATGATTGTATAGATTACATAGTCAAACTCCCTTATAAAATCTCCATCAAGTTTAATAAAAATATACAAAAACTAATACCAAAAATTATTATTATTATATATATATAATATATATTATATATATATATTATATTCTCTGCAAAGTCTAAATTCTATTAACTGTAAATCGAAATATTTTTACATGGAGGTGAGGCTACAGGGGCCGGAGCCCGAGAGCACTCAACACAGTAGAACTGTCGCGTTACAAAAAGGACCTAGGGATGGCAATTACATACAGCTAGAAAACTGACATTATACCCAGAGATAGACTTGGAGCAAGAAGAAAGATACATTGATAGCAAAGAAGCAAAAATTCTTAACATCCCAGCCGGTAAGAGGGCCACCACTTCCCCAGAAGGAAGCCAAAACCGCAAGCTGACGATGTTGAACCTTGACTGTGAGTAGAAACGCCTGAAGGTGGCCATCTGTGCAGTACCAAAAACAAAAAGGATAAAAGCAGTCACAGGTGGCATTATGCTTCCATATCCTCCCTAGGAATCTTCTCCGCAGCGAGACACGCGCTGCCAATCCTAAGACCTTCATTGCCAGCCGTCTCACTGATCGGGTTCGCCAAGGAGTGACTTGTGGCGCCTATGGTTCCATCCCCAGCAATTGGGAAAATGTCCTCAAGGGGTGGAATGATTATGGGCGTAATGTCCTCCTGACCAAGCTTGTCACTTTGTCAAATTTCCGGACCTCCCTCATCCATTGAATGCTCACTGCTTTGAGAAGGATTAGGAGCAATGCAAGACAGAGGGGAGATTTGATTTTCTTCTTCCGAAAGGATTATGGTAATGTGAGCAGTAATCAGAGGCCTGCTCAAATTGCTTTGAAATTTGAAATGCGTTGTTTGGAATGCACTATTTGGAATAGGCTTGCGCCCAGGGCTCAGGGGAGGAAAATCCTCATGTGAGGAGGAAAGATTAATGGGCGAATGAGCAGGGTCCCCAGAATGACTGACAACAGGAAGATTGTCGCTGCCTCGACATCCCCCAGAATGGTTCCTCCTGCTGTGGCGCACCATTATGACGAGCAAGGGGGAAGGCACAGAGATAACAGAGAGACCAGAGGCAGGAACAGGGTAATGGCTAGAATGACCCAGAGTCCAGATTAAGCACACAGAAAAAACTCGAGACAGATAAGTAGCACGACCAATTCTAAATTCAGGAGCCTTGGATAGCTTACCCCTTATCACCGTTCTGAACCTTCCATTGGGAGCCTTGGTGCGCCTGAAACTTGCCCAAACTGATAAAGAACCTGTCTGAAGCTTGCGTCTATTTGCAAGCTTCTGCCTATCTCCAACACCCACATCAAACTAGAGCCCGGAGCTGTAAGACTGAGCGCGAGGAGTGAATAAAGCATAGAGGGTCGACATGATTATAACAATCGCAATGCTGCGTTGAAGCACGCACTCCATTAATGCGAAAATCCTGCGAAATCCTTCCTTCATAACTGCCTTCCTCTTGTGCGAGGTGAAGATCTGGGAGGCCACGCTACCCTGCAGCTGGCAGTACCTGGATTTATTGATTTGCATGAGGTTCAATTTAATTCCATAATGCCCCCGCTCCGATATATATATAAATATAATATATATATATTATAAATAATATATATATATATATTATATTATATATTATATAATAATATATATATATAATATATATATATAAAATATATATATATTTATATTTATATTTAATTTATAATTATAATTTAATAATATAGGTTGTCCTTCCTTTCTTCTTTTTTGCTGAAGAAAGAGTCGGACCTTCTATTTCATTAATTAGTAAATAAAATACATAAAATACAACAATCCATGAGGAGCTGTGGACCAAGGAAAAAACAAATCTCAATCTGTTGACAGGCCAAAGGCAAAAACCCCAACCCCTACAAACAAAACCTAAAAACTCTCAAAAGAAAAACAATGTTAAAGCCGGCTAACGAGAAAAAAGAATCGGACCCCAAGAGGAACAAATGTACCAATCTATAAGGATTTCATGTCCGAATAACTTAGAAACCCGCGAACCTGTAGAACTTACAAAAACCGACGATTCCCACCAAGAACATTTTGCATCTCGCCAAGAATAAAATGCACTGACGTCTCTCGCCGTCTTCCTAACTTGATTCTTTAATCTCAACCGTTGAACCTCCTCGACCAATCCAATGACTGTGGCCGATATCGCAGTACTTAGAAGCACGATACTTACCCACATGGACCCACCAACATGCTCGATCAATCGCAACCGTAGATCTGCCTTGCTTAATCCGATGGCTGAGGATCATATCGCACAAGTCTACATCACCGAACAATAGCATGCGATGAGGGAAATATTATATCCGACCCCTATGCCACGTGTAGCTCGCTGAATGGAATCGCTCCCGTTTCAGAAAAACCACTTCCCGCTTGCAATGTCGGTGATCACCGATAAACCGCCCCAGACGCGGTATTATGATCAAAGAAGGAAAACCCAGGGTTTTGAGGTCGCCGAGAGTTCCCGGATTCCGGCCTCTTGCTGCATCTACTGTACCTGAACCAATGAAAGATGAAACTCCCGCCATTTTGCCGATCATCCAAAAAATAGAGTCTCCCGGGCTGCTACCACCTGGAGCCTCTATGAAAGTACTTACACGTGTTGTGAAGGCCCACAATGGCCTGCAACCCACTAAAGATCCGACTGTGAAAAAACCGCTAATCATAAAGCAACTAAGTCATCTGTACCCCGCCTCCATGGTTCTGCTCTGAAACACCATCCTATCTTCATCTGCCTGGTTGTAACAACTCGCCTTTAATCTATTCTGAGGCAACTCTTGCCAACTCATCACAACCCTATTATTTGTACAGATCACTCCTTGATTGGCCAGAAGATCCACCAATTTATTGGCCATTCTTCGCACATCTTTAAAACTTATTGTTCAAAGGCACTGGAGGTGACACTGAATCCGTTGAAAGACCTGGATCAACCTCCAGTTTCTTGAGGCTTTTTCTGGCTTTGTACCCTAGCTGATTCTCTTGACTGAGTTAATGATTAACTCTGAATAAACTTCAACAATCACATTTTGGTGATTATCTTGTTCCAGGAAATCTAAACATTGCTCCATAGCCATTAATTCCGCCATATTGTTTGTGGCTCTTCCTAAATGGCAATAGAAGATGAAAAGAATACTTCCATTCTCATCCTTTAACACCCCTCCGTAACCAACAGTGCCTGGGCTGCCTTTTGAAGCCCCATCAATGTTATATTTCAAAAAACCCTTAGGGGGAGGATGCCAAAAATCTTGCTCAGAATCCATTGTTATTACCTTCCTATCCAGGCCCTGAGGAATAAGTCCCTGCAAACCCAGCTGACTGAGAATCCTCAATTCTGCTGCTGAAGGTGGGTCCTTAGGGAGATTTCGCACTATAGTGCCAACCGTCTGCTTAAGTTGTTTTAAGATTTTCTCATAAAGGCGTTGGGATGGCTTCTTTTCATTCTTGAAGATTCTTTTGTTCCTTTCTTTCCAGACATTCCATATAATGAAGCTCGGCGTAAGAGCCCATGCTGAGCCAAGAACTTCATAATCTGAAAATTTTCTTCTCTAGTTGTTTAGGGTGTTGATAATACTTCCTTTGTGCTTATCAATCTGTTGGAAAAAGGAGGCAAAAGAATCCCATAACCTGGAGGTAAAAATGCAATTGTTGAGAAGGTGCTCCATTGTTTCCTCTTGGGCTTCACAGAACTGGCATCTAGAAGGCCCCAGGACACCCCTCTTCCGGATGTTATCCCAGGTCAAACATTTCCTATGCTGAACTAGCCACATGAAGAGTTTAATTTTCATCCAGCCTTGATCTCTCCATAGGTCTTGCCATATCCTATCCGGAATATGGGAATCCATATCAAGGAGTATGAGTTACGCCTCCTTAAGATTAAAGGTACCCTCATTATTGTTGCCCCATCTTAGTTGGTCATGCCCCCCTAACACTAAAATCTTCCTTTGTTCTAACATTTTCATTAGTGTCTCTGCTTTAGCTTTCAGGGGGTTGTCATCCCTAAAATCAAAGTTCCTCCAGGTTCTCCATTTTCCTATATTGTTGGTTTGGTCCCAGAAATATTTTACCTTAGATAACCCTTTAGCATCTATCTCTTCCTTGAGGTCCCCCAAGTCCTCTTTTAACAGTATAGGTTCTTGTTGCCATTTATCCTCCCAGAATAAAGCTAAGTCTCCCTCTCTAATTTCCCAGAAGCTGTTTTCTTGTACTAAGCCCTTATTCTCCCAGGCCTTGTTCCAAATGTGTGAGCCCTTTATATTTCTATACATCCTTATGTGATCATTATTTTTCCAAGTTATGGCATATTTTTCTTTCCAAATAATAGCCCACTGAGCCTCTGGGTCTTTTACCCAGCGCCACCATAATTTTTCCCCCAAAACCTTGCTTAGAATCTCAGGATAATCTAATCCAAGACCCCCATGGTTTTTAGGTTTGCAGATTTTTTCCCAGGCTACCAAGGCCCATTTCTTTCTTTCTTCCCCCTTGCCCCAAAGAAAGTCTCTTTGTAAGGTTTTGAATTGCTGCAGGACTCCTTTTGATGTTGGGAGAGATGATAGCATGAAGACTGGGATTGATTGAAGGACAACCTTTGTAAGCACCAACCTACCAGCCAAGTTTAAAGATCTAATAGTCAATTTCCTGATTTTATCTTGCAACTTATTAATCACCAGCTCCCAGATGCTCTTGTGTAAAGGTTTAGCAGTTATAGGAACTCCCAAATATTTTGATGGGAGGATATGCCTTTGAAAGCCTAGAATTTTGGAGATATTCCTCTGAATAACAATATTAGTATTAAAGAAAAAAATCTTAGATTTGGAGAGATTAACTTCCATACCTGAAGCCATGGCAAAGTCACTCAGGATTTTCTTATACGCAAGAGCTTCTTTGATCGTGGGGATTCCCTGCAGCATGGTATCATCAACAAATTGTTATTGAGTCAAGGCCTGTCCATTATCAGAAACTTGGAGACCTTTGATCTTACCAACTTCTTTTGCATGCTTGATAGACCGACCCAGTCCTTCCATCATGAGGATGAAGAGAAAGGGAGAGAGTGGGTCCCCTGCCTGAGGCCTCTTGAAGGAATAAAAGTCTCCGAGGGTGAACCATTAACCAAAATTGAAAAGCTAGAAGAAGTAACCAGGGCCATGACCCATCTAACCCAGTTGTGATCAAACCCAAAAGCAATAAGAATTTTCCTGATATAGGTCCAATTTAGCTTATCATAAGCTTTGGCTATGTTCAATTGCATGATCATTCCAGCCTTCCTATTGCTAGTCAGAGAGTGCACCACCTCATGTGCTTGAATGATGTTATTGAGAATTTGTCTCCCTTCCACATATTCAGATTGTTCCACAGAAACTAGGGTAGGAAGCAAAGGTTTGATTCTATTGGCCACAACCTTGGATATTATCTTGTAAACCACATTACACAAAGCTATGGGTCTAAACCTGTCAGGAGTTTGAGCCAAATCCTGTTTAGGGATAAGGGAGATAAAGGAGGTATTTAGCGCCTTCAAGATAGTTCTATTCACCCTGGAATCTTCTACTACATTCAGAATATCCTGTTTGACTATATTCCAGCAAGCTTTAAAGAAATCTACATTGAAACCATCCGTGCATGGAGCCTTACCATTCTACATTTCTTTGAGGACCTCACTAACCTCCTCTTCAGTCACTAGCCTATTAAGGTTGAAATTGTCCTCTCTAGACACCAGCCTAGGTATATGTCTTATTAAGTCCCTGATGGAATGTTCTCTATCTGAACATGTTTCCTTTGCTATGCCTCAAAAGTGCTGAACTAGCAAAGCTTCTATTTCTTCATGAGAATTGCGAAGACTACCTCCCTCTTCCTTGATCGAAGAAATCCTATTATGAGCTATATTCACCATAGTGGATCTATGGAGAAATCTAGTGTTACGTTCTCCTTCTTTTAGCCATTGAACTCTAGATTTTTGTCTCCAAAATATTTCTTCTTGTTTACATAGATTCTCCTAGTCTTGATGATATTTGGTGACTTGATCACTTCTAACTTTATCAAAGCCATCCGAGATAAGGGCTTGGTTGAGTTCCTGCATTTTACCTTCAACATATTTTTTTCCTTCAAAAATGTTGCCATATTCATTCTTGTTCCAATCTTTGAGCCTGAGCTTGATACATTTTAGTCTTTTTTGAAGAAGGAACATTCTTGTGCCCTGAATATTGAAATCTTCTAACCACTAGTTGGCAATGTTGCTGATGAAATCTGGGTGGGAGAGCCAGATATTCTCATATCTAAAAGGTCTATTCCTGGGGGTTCCAATGCCCTAAACCTCTAGTTGAACTAGCCAGTGATCTCAGCCTCCAAAGGGGAGAACTCTTGTTACCATTTCCTTGTCATTGAGCATAAGGTCCTCTAAGATTATGAATCTATCTAATTTTGAGGCCACCTGAGACTCTCCTCCTCTTTTATTGTTCCAAGTAAAGATACCATTACTCGTTACAATGTCCACTAGCTTCATATTATAGATAAAAGTTTGAAATGCCAAAGAGTCTTTACTTAAAATTCTGGTTCCCTGTTTTTTCTCTGAAAGTGATTTGATCATGTTAAAATCACCCCCCAAGATCCATGGTATTCCCGCATGTTTATCTCTGAGATCCTCCATAGAATCTAGAAACTTGAATTTACTATCCATTCTTTGAGGGCCATACACATTCGTGACTAGATAGGTTTCCTTATCTCCCACAGGCTGAATGACCACTGATAAATAATCCGTAGATGCCTTAGCATCTATAATGCCAATTTTTTGGGGGTTCTAAAGAGTGAGTATGCCTCCTGCTATATTCTCTGCTTTGACTTCCAGAAACTCAAATCGATTGAGCCATTTGCTATGAATTTCTTTTTTTTTTGAATGAAACATTTAGTTTCCTGGATGAAGATCACATCCGGTGCTGCTTGTTTCATTTTATTACTAAGTATTGTTTGTTTTATTTTACTGCCTAGACCCCTAATATTCCAAGAAGTGAACTTCATTATTAAAGATTTGTAAAGGAGTAGTTGGTTAGGTCTTTCATCTTACCTGAATCTATCATTAGCTTTCCACATTCCATCAATAGCTCGTTCTGCTTTTTCCTACCTCTTTTCTTTCCTGGGTTTCTGGGTGCTAATCCTAGTGTGGTTTTCATAGTTTTCACACCTTCGTTGCCTTGCCTTTCATTGTTTCTTTGCTTCTCCAACCCTTAAATTGGCTTGAGTTTTCCATATAAACAGCTGCTGAACTCTATTGAACTCCTCTGAAGGTAACGAGTCTAACCCCTCCCTGGTTTCTTGTTTCAAGAATCCTTCCAGACTAGGTTCTCTTAATCAAGAATCTCCTATATTTCGTGGTCCTCCATCTCCATCTCACTCTGGGTCATTTCCTGGTCCATCTCCAGTTCTGTATCACTCATCATAGTATCTTTCTGTTCATTAATATCTTGTGTTTGTTCACCATCTCCTTCATTCTCCTCCTCCACTAGACTTCCTCCCTTTGCCTGATCTGCTTTTGTTATCTCTTCTTCTTCTTCTAGTACTTAGAACCTGTTCTGACTGGCCCGTTGCCCTTCTGTTCGATGTAGCTTTGGCCCCCTTTTGCCTCCTTTTCCTTTATTTACCACTTTGTGAAAGCTTTCAGTATCTTTCAAGATGTTAGCTCTACCCTTGTTTTCTATTTTACTGAGAGGGCAGTCTCTAAATAGGTGCCCATGCTCATGGAATTTGTGACATTTGAATGGAATATGTTCATAATCCACTGTTTGCACCCATTCTTCATCAAACACTTCCAAGATTAACTCATTCGATAGAGCTCCAGAGAGATCCATCTCCACACATATTCTTGCAAAGGAAGTATATTTTCCCCTTCTAGTGGCCTCAGAAGCTTTGACAAAACGCCCTAACTTATTTCCTATGGCAGATAAGGATTCTGTTTGCCAGTAATCAAGAGGTAGAGAGTAGAGTCTAACCCAAACCGGACCGAGGTAAAAGTCTCACGCTCTGGGACAAAATTCATAATCCATGGTCGCATATAAAGGCTTGCTGCTACATAAAAGTAGGGCCCTCCTTCAAACACTCTGTCCTTATCTTCAATGTTTGCAAAGACCACAGTAAATAATCCTTTTGACCCAAGATGTAGGTCTATGCTTCCTTTTGGTTTCCAGTGGTATTTAATCCATGTTTGTAAAGATTTTTCAGTGGGCCATAAGCCCATGTATTTACAAATGATTGCATATGTCTGCATGTGGTCCCTGTGCGCCTGCAGAGCGGGATCATTTAAAACTACTTTGGGTGTGATCGTAGCTTTGGGTTTACATGGTCCCTTTTGTGCTTTGTCTTTTGTTCCCTGTTCCTTGTATTCTTCCTCATTTTCTTTAGGGCTATTTTTCTCCCTTGATTTAGTACCATCTTGCTCCTCTTCACTGTTCCTTTTCCTTCCTTCTGAAGAACCTCTATCATATTCTATTGGTTTTTTACCTCTGCTGGCCACAGCCTGCTTGTAGGAGGGAGTGGAGCTCCGTCCTTTGTGTCCTTCCATGGAGAACAACCTCTGCAAAAGCATGTAACCATAGCTAATCGCCCGCGTGCTCCCTCTCTTTCCTATTTGTTCAACCCTCACATCGCTTTCGTTGTCCTTCCTTTCTTCAATATAATATATTCTCAATTTTTTTTTATAAATTTTAATAATTAATTTGGTGCTTTCTTTCTTCAGTTTTTTTTACCCAGCATTGTAGAGTAGCTTAGTCCCGAACACTCAAGTTAAAAATTATGCTCTAACAAAAACTACATTAAAATTTCTAACTTACATTCGTCAATAAAAAATTAGATAAATTGATTACTTGCTTAGGCATAGAGACTTGCATAAATTTTAGTGGGTGGTAACCACTAGTAAGTCTACACATTTACAATTTTGCTCCTACATAAGTACTAAGGAAAACATAAATAGTGGTGGGAAGTAACTCCTAAGTATATTTATTTACATCTTATTCCTATCCATTTTTATGCAAAGATTTCCTTAAATTATGGTGGAAGTACCTAATGGCAAAGATGTTATTTACTAGAGTATGATCTATTTTCTAGAAGGATGGTTTACCTACAAAGCTTAAGAATAAAAAATCACTACACAATACCTAATTATCATGCATGAATATTGAAACCATATCCATAAATTATACATAAAACATGTGAAACATAAATTTTTCAAAATTAACATTATAAGTTGTGTTCTAAACTAATAGTAATCAACATAAAATCTATTGTTAGAATCATGCCTTGGCAGTGACTAAAAAATGAATATGTTAATAAAACTACTC
>APFE031276292.1:0-10318 GCA_000404065.3 Pinus taeda | reverse complement strand
AAATAAATTCATATCTCCATGAATACTTATCAGAATCGGATGATATTTTTATCAATCCTACACCTCTCAACGAGAGGAATATAATAAAAATATTATCAGCCGTGAATAAGATGGCCCACATGAAGTTTTTCCCTAGTTGCCAATTTTAACACCTTAGGAGATCAAGGAGCCTTCAGAGCATTGTCATCGCTTTTCGGGGTGAGTTTTTCTTTTATTGCCTTTCGCTGCTTTTTTTGTCGCTCTTATTTGTTTAGCTTGTGAGAGTGTTGTTTCACTCATTTTTTTGAATGACCGCTGGCGTTTTAACTTGTAGGAGTGTTGTTTCAAGTTATAGATTTCCTTTCTCAAGTGTCACATTAGTTTTCCTATTTTGCACCAACGGTCGCTGTTGCGATGACTCCCTTCACATGCCTCCTGTTCCTTCAGTTTGTTTCATTGTTGCACTTGTTTTTCATGCATACATCTACACTTAGTTAGATTTGCACTCATCCTTACATCATCCTTCAGATCTGCCTGTTTTCACACTCCCATGGACAGATATGGGCTCCCCCTACCCAGATCTCACATCTCACTACATGCATTATGCAATTTGGGAGCTCAAGGCCTCTTCCTTGGCTTTTGGAATTACGTAGAGCCTGTCCTGGGCTGGATTCAACAGTGCACTGTGCAGTTCCAGAAGCCAGTCTCCCAACTTGGTCACTAATACTACGCAATGCGTAGTCTCTCCTAGGTCCTGTCCCACACTGAACTACGCATTGTGCAGTACCAGCCGTCAAGCTTCCTTAACGACTACTGGGACTATGTAGTGTGCAGTTCCCATAGTGAGTCAGTCGCCCCTGTTAGTAAAAATTACACAATTACTCTCATTAGATGCCTTGGTTGTTGCTTGATCATGTTGTGAAGTTATATTTGTAAGATTTAACGTTTGCTTGCCATGAGTGTCCATTCTATCCCACAGGTACCACACTCGTGAAGCACTTACCTCCAACAGTCATTGTACCATGGCACTGAAGACAATTGCTTCAAGAGAGACCACTGAAAGAAGTACTGGGGAAGTAGTTGAGAAAGAGCCAATTTACTTGCCAATATATGCAGATGCCCAACTGTTTATATAAAATGAGTCAACACTAACATGGCAACAAGAACAACAGTAGTGGTAGAAGGCAGCAATACAGTACAGACTTAGGGAAAGAGGAAATTGCTAACATAACAGGGAGAAAAAAGCTGCAGAGCGAAAGTAGATTCAATCTTCATGCATATAACTTTGACAACAGAAGCAAAAGGAAGTAGAGGACACATACATCGGAGCAGAGGAAGAGAGAAAAGAAGAGCTTGCAGGTAGCAGAATTGAGATCGCAACAAGCAAAACAAGAACCAAAGAACAGGAGTTGAGAAGGAGAGAATAGGAAAAGAAGAAGAAACATGAAGAAGAACAAAGGCAAGGCGCAATGAAAGAGCAAACAACGCCAATATAGGTGGATGAGTTGGAACAACCAACAACTAAGGAAGAGAGTGAATAAATGCAGGTTCCCTCACTAAATCTAAGCATAAGAACCAAGTCCAGTTGGAGATGAACGGGTACATGGAGAAGCTAAGACGAGAGGCCACTAGGGATGAGCTGAAGTTGAGCACACCAAACATGCAGAAGCATATTGGTGGTCCCATCATGGTCTACACCATGTTGCACATGCTTCAGGACGATAGGGACACAGGTTCCAAGACAATATACCTGGATGTTATGGAGGCAAGAGTACGCTACCATGAAGACACCATCAAGCAGTTTGGGGACATCATCGCACAATACCAAGCTTGGTATCAGTACATGACCGAATAACATCAAGTGGAGGTTATCAAGTTAGTCTTTCCCCAAACTCCAGATTCATAGTGTTTTGTTTTGTTGGGCTGTCTCTAGCCTATTTTGTCTCACATGGGTACATGTGAAAAATGTATATTATTTGTAAATATGTTGTAAGTGAAATTCAAAGTGTCACTAGTGGAATGTGAACAGTCACTATGTAAAGTAATGAGTTTTGTAAATAAGTTGAAGAGTCGTGAGGTCAGGAGAAGAGTCACAAAGGGGAATGTTAAGGGTCACCCCACCCTTTGTTATAAATAGAACCTCATAACTCATAGGCTAAGCTTTTGGGAGCCAAGATTTTGGCTAAGCATTGCTTAAAGAAGGCTTGGAGAGTATTGTGACAAGCCTTGACTTCACCACAACATGGAGTGAGTACATCTCTTTAGAGAAGCAGGCGATGTTGACTTTAATGTTCCACTATTGGGGCTAGTGGTTATCAATGGTGTATGTATGGATGGAATTTCACTTAATAATATAGTTGAGCCAACACATTTTCATGCGTATGTTGTTATTTTAGTTCTACTATTCTGGTTACTTTAACAATATATGTTATTTAACTTATGCATTTGTGTATGAACTATTTTGTATGCGATTGTATGAATCTTGTTGAAGACGTGTTATTGTGTTAACCCATCATTTTTTATTGTGGATTATTCCGCTTCCAGTCTATGATGTCATTCCACTTGTGTGTTCCTTTCAGGATGCGTACTATTACAAGATTCTAAGGGACACACTTCCTTCCCCTCCCATGTGTCAGAACCCCCATACATCTCACTTGACTCGCTGCAAGGTCACACACTTGCTTATGACAAAGTTATCATACTTACCTCTGGCGCTACCACGGTCAAGGCACAACTTTACCACCCACTATTGGGATTCCTATTCCAAATGGTATGAGGTATAGTTGGGACTTCGTACTGAGGAGATCTCCTGACATGTTTCCAGGTACAACACCGTCAACAAGTTTTCAATGTGTTTGTCCACAAAATCTTTCCTTTTGTTTCTAGTAAGGACAAAGGAGGGTGATTGTTTTGGAATTTCAGTAATCTAGACAAGGTTGTAACCCTTTAATTTTTTTTTTTTTTCTTTTGCTGGTTTTAGGCTTGGAAAAAACTGACTCAATAAACCCTCCCCAAAATACTAAATTCTCCCAAGTTTTACCAATTTTCCTCAGGTGATTAATAATTAACAATTTAATTAAACCATGGGTGATAGGACGGGGGGGGATTATTTTGAATCTCGAGGAAATAATTATGGACAAATTCTCTTTGGGACTTTGCAAAAAATCCAACAATTAGGAATATATGTATGGTCTGTTCTTTGGGCTAACCTTAGCATCCAAAAGGGGCATCAAAGATATAACTATTTTAGGTGACTCCTTCCTATCTATTCACCATCTTAGAACAAAGACTCCCTAATCGATAATATGCTAAGCCTGCAACTTCATTGCATCATTAGTATTATAGGATCTTTCTCTAATTACTCCCCCTACCATATCCTCCGGAGTCTCAATAGTGATATTGACCTCCTGGCCAACAAAAACTGCCTCATGGTGGAAGGACAAGTATAAATTGACATAATCATTGACCAAACTATCATCCCCTAATCGATTTCTCTGAAGTATATTTATGACCCCTCCCTCATCCCATGACTTCTCCATTTTGTTGAAACTAAGTTAATTGGTGGAAATTTGTCCCCCCAATTCCCATACCTTCACTCCCCCCTCATTCCATCAATGTTTAATCATTGGCATCATTAAACTACGACTTAATTAGCATCCTCAGAAACATGGTGACATCTGCAATGATGTAAGGAATCCTCCTGTACGTGGCTATCGTGTCAACCTATAGGGCTCAAATACATGCAAATGTGTGGCATTCATTGGCATTAACCATTTCTCTTACCATCCTTCAGTCAACATCTATGACTCTCATTTTAATTACCCTCTCCAGCATGCCATTCCCATGGGATGTGAGGAATATTGGATAGGGGAGTGAGGCAGATACCATGGAAAGTGAGGAAAATGTCTCTTCAGGGAATGGGAAGTTAATTATCTAGCTTTGGGAACGTGACTCAGGTGAGGCGATTCTATAATCACGCATGGAGATGTTCTTCCAAATGGAGTTAAAATGGTGAAGAGGAGGCCTAGATTCCTCAATTTCAAATAAGCAGCACCGGACAAGGCCCATCGTCTCTCTGAGTCTTGAGAGAAAAGTGGTTTCATTTCACCGAGTGGTGAACACTTGGGAATATTCGGAATTTTCTATGGAGCTTACAAAGGCTCTTATGCTTTTGTGGATTTCATACCTCGGGAGAAATTCCATGCTTCTCTATGTCGAGAGTGGAAGGCACAATGTTTTTGTTGATTCAACGTTAAAATTCTCCATTCTTAGCTCAATTTCCTTGGTGCTCCATCAAACAACCCCTACTTTTCCTGAATTTTTGAATTATAATCTAGGTCAAGGTTGAAGTGGGGTTTTCAAAAGGGGTGATCTGGTCTTGCATTTCTTTCCTAGATCGATGGGTATTTTCCTTTGATGCAGGTAGCTGGGTTACCTCACCTAGTTCTGAACTACTTTTCCCATATTTGGTTTGTGTTGTGACATCTATCAACTATGGATTCTAGTTCTGAGCTAACTCTTCTGCCTCAACTATCTATGACCATTATTGTAGGGCCCATAAAGAGATGAATGCAAAGATCTATGAAATGTGGGTACTAATGTATGAGTACTAGGAGGAAGATAAAGTCCAAACATAATCAATGGATTCCTAGCAAAATAAAATTAGTCAGATGGAGGATTAAGTGGAGGCTCTGCACATTATCATGGACTTTCACTTCTAGCTCAATCATCCTCCAATCCCTCTAGGCGATCATATGCTGTGATTTGATCTCGATCGTCTTGCCACAGATTTTGAATTGACTTAATTGTAATGGTTGGAGTTAAGTGTACCAGGATGATGTTCCAATTTTGTGCGCATATACATCTAGAACAATAAGAGTACTTAGTCAATTTGGGGCTTTTGCTGTAATTTGGGATGGGGTGGATAGATGCAATTTTGAATTCCAAATGCCCTTTATAAAATTAATAATTTTGTTGTGTATATACATCTAGAGCAATAAGATTACTTAGTCGGTTTGGGGTTTTTGCTATAATTTGGGATGGGGTAGATATATGCAATTTGGAATTCCAAATGCCGAAGACAAAATTGACAGTGTAACTCTTCTGAGTATTTTCTACGACAGGGCATGGACTTAATGAAAAAAGTACTCATTTTTGTTAAAAAAATTGAATTGCATTGCATTGATAACTGATTATGAATTACATTGGAAAAATAATTGAGTTTTACAAACATCATACAAACTGAAATCCATAGTTTTTGGGTAGTTTTAATTACAAAATACTAAAGATAAATGTATATATATATTTGATCTATTAAAAATAAAATTAAAAATATGTTTACAAGGAAAAACTGATTTGTTGATAATTCATGCCAACAAAAAGTGGCCCTTTAGCTACGAAGTCTGCTGAAGATGTGGATTGAAAGGAGTCATTGATAATCTGTAGCAAAATATAGAGAATCCCCTATTTCTTGCCTCAAAATCCTGCTTTGATGTTGACTGATCTGCTCAAAATGGTAATTTCCCTTTGATATTTGTTTTATCCTTATCAAGCTTGTGCTTCTTGTATAATATATATTCTTCAAAAATATTTTGACAAAATCCATATCCTTATCGCCTTCAAAACTGTAATGCCTGGGAGTATAATTTAGATGTTCACAATATATGGGTATATGTGCTGTAAAAAAAATAGTGAAGGTGTTGTTGAAAGATTTGGCAGCACTATAAAAAATAGGTCAAAGGTCAACACTACCAAAACATTTGACAATGCTATAAAAAGAAAATAAAAAATCAGCATTGCCAGAGCATTTATCAACAATTCTATCTTTGGGATACTTGTTTAATTTTTTTCTGTTGCGTCTAACAAGAGGTCCATGTTGCTTGTTTCAATATGTTTTGTCTTTTTTATTTTCTTGGCCTTGGTGCCTTGTTTTTCTCTTTTACTCTATTTATGGGTCTTCTTCTTCGTAGAGGAAATTGAACCTTCCTCCTTACTGATTCACAAATCCTTCATAGTGATATCATCAATAACAATGACTTTCTCTTTCAAAGCTGGGTTTTTGCGCAACTTATATTTGAGCCTAATATTATTTGTGGGCCTTGTATGGGGTCTTCTTATCCCATACATCCCAGTTAGTGTAACTTCTTTCTCCTCTTCCTTTTGCGCTAGTTTGGATGATTACGTTTGATCTTTTAAGTCCTCTGTCTCATTAAGTTTAACTCCTGAGCCCCTTTCTTGTTTATTACTGCTAGGATTATCAATAGGGTAATATTCTAGCACCTTTGGAAATTGTTCTTGAGGGGAAGTTGGATTTTTTTCTCAATAACCCTACTACTCTTTACATACACTTTTTCTACCATAGGAAAAGAAACAGGGTCTTCTATTTATTTACCCAGCAAAGCTTTTCTCTTACTTCTGGTAAGGACAAAGGAAACTGTTTGCTTTGGAGCTTTGGGGTTTTGGATAGGGTTCTTGGCCTTTCTCTATTTCTTACCCTTAATGTATTTCGGTTTGACAACAATTGGTTCAAGAAACCCTCCCTAGAATAAGAAATGATCCCAAGCTTTTCCTATCTTGCTCAGATGATTGAAAACTAATATTTTAATCAAACCCTTATGAAAAATGAAATGGGGGGAAGACTTGGGTTTTGCTCTAATTTTTGTAGACATTATCATAAAACTGTTTAATAAGAAAAATGACATGTTCATTCTTAATTAACTATCTAAATGAGCCAAAAAATTGAAGTGGTACATGGAAATTCTATCATACCTTCCCTCACACATAAAATACATCTGTATGGAATTTAGGGCATCGTTACGGGTGGGTTTGAGACACATTCTTTGCACATTCATCTTCCAATTTGATTTTGGTGCTCTTCCTTCAAGAAAAATGCGATGTTGATACCCAAAAGGTTTTGGTTTTTAAACCATCTATCCCCATCAAAAGGAAAGCATGTTGTCGCCAATGACTTCCTCCATAACTGGGAACGAAATGTCAACAAGAGTGTTGACACCTAATCATCAGGATTGGGTGAACATTATGTAAATAAATAAATAAGTAATGTGAACAATCATTGGGAGATGAACTGAACAGTCTCTTCCTCATGTATATAATAAGGCCACCTTGAAGGAATAAACATATGAATCTTTTTTGCTTTGAGGAGTTACTGCCTGGCCTGACATGGTATCAGAGCCAGTCCTAATTTTAGTACTCCTGCTCATGTAACTCCCTATTCTACCTATGTTCTACCTTGCAGGAAAACTCTGCTCCTCTGCTCTCCATTCAAAAGCGTTGCCCATATAAACTTTGTGGTGTCAGTGCCTCACATTTTCTCTCTAGCCTACCTGTATGCTTGTCTGCTACGCTGCTTGATACCTACCTTCAACCATTGACTGCGCCCTCTGGCTCCCTGTGCTCATTGTTAGCACATTTTTTTCTTGGGTGTAACATATCTCTATTTTACAGAAGAAGAGCGTTGAATCTCTATGATGAACACCCAGCTCCCAAAGAGAAACGCCCTGCTCCACGAATTTGCTCATTTCAGACAATCAACATAAGGTTTTCTGCTCATAAACAGGGAGTGAAACAAAAGAAGTCCGGCGAATGTTGGTATCTATGGTATGAGCATTGGTTTTCCTTTTTAAATTCGTGCTGGCATATGTGTTGAGGCCTGAAGTTTGAATGCTGTGCGTAATATGATTGATGCTGCCTGTCATAAATCAATTTATAAGTTAATAAACAGTCCTTGTATTATATTGAAAGCCGGTGGTCTAGTTTCTTGAATGCGCTGTACAATTTTTTGAATGCTGCATGTAATATGAAGCTGCTCCCGTTTTGAAGAACGTTGGTGGTCTAGTTTCTTGAGTGCGCTGTATAGTTTTTTGAATCCTGCGTGCTTGATAGCTTCCCACCTGCGTGCGAGAATCAAAGCACACCTGCGTGCTTCATAGCTTGATATCTGCCCACCTCTGTGTAGTATCAAAGCACACCTGCGTGTGAGAATCAAAGCTTTTGAAGATCGATCTGCACATGAAAGGGTTGATGCAGAAGTTTCTGGTATATACGTTGAAACTTATCTTGCTGTTGAAGAGGTCGTATTTCTCCTGTGTTGAGGAATTGTATTGCAACTTGCTGTGTTGAAAAGCTTAAATCAATTGAAGAAAGGTGCATGAATTGCGTTGAAGGCTGTGACTCCTAGTAATCTATTTGGTATAACCTGTAGGTCAATCTATTGGAATGTGCATTCAAACCTTGTGTGTACGCTGATTGAAACTCATTCATTCAGTCCATACACTTTGTTGCAGACAATCTTGGTATGTGCACAATGAACCGTATTGTATGCATTAATTAATACTGTGTAAGACTGTGTTATGGCATGTTATGGTAAGCGTTGACATGGTATGTGTTGCTTTTCCGTATATGTGATGCTTTTCCATATACCATAAAGGCACATGAATTTGTTGAGATCTTAATGGACATATATTACATTATATAAAATTACCATTGGGGTATATGGAAGGTATATGTTGGAGCCTTTCATTTAGTTCTCGCATAAACAATGAGGTGAGGGAAATATGTTGCATAAAGGTGTAGCCTGTTACCTTCTGTCCAAGAATACTGCTGTCCAAGAACACTGCTGTTCTGATGCATTAACTCGATGACCGTGCTTGGTATATGAATATTGTGGAATATGTTATAAGGAATATAATGTATATTGCATGATATATGAATATTGAGAGCTTGCAGTTGATTCCATTTTGTAAAGACATAGCAAATTACTATTAGTGTTTTGCTATGAATATTGTAATTATTTTTGGGCTCAATTCAAATTTTATGATGGAGAAGTTTGTTGAAAAAGAGAAGGGTTTTCTGTCTTCCGAAAAAGTTGTGTGTCCTACACATAGAGAGAATAATCTTGCTCAAGATTCTTCCAGAGGAAGAGGTGGTCGAAAAGGAAGAGGAAGAAATTTCAGAGGTAGGGGTGGCAGCCACTCTCAAGGAGAAAAGACAGATCTACACTGCATATGTTGCAAAAGAAATGGATCACATGATGCCTCTACATGCAAGCTACCATGGGACAAAATTGAGCAGCAAAGAAACCAACAGAAAGGTAAAACTGATGATACAGACAAAGGTAAATCTCCTGAATCTGCTCACTATGTTGTGGCAAAATGTAATATTGGAGTAAATTAAGATTTATTTAATGCTTCACTTGCTTCTTGGAAAAATGATTGGTTGCTTGATTCAGAAGCAAACTCCCACATGAATTATAGAAAATATTTTTTTGAAGAATTTACTGACAATGTTGATGGAGCAGTATACTTTGCAGACCAATCAAAAATCAAGCCATCAAGGCTTGGCACAATCAGGCTTAAACTGCCTGGTCTTCCAAACTTTCTTCTGTATCATGTTCTATATCTCCCACAACTTAATAGAAACTTGCTGTCCTTGGTTCACATCCGCCAGCAAGGTCACTCCATTCATATGTTTGATAGCAAGCTTGAGGTAAGAAAAGCATCTGACCACTCACTTGTCATGAGGGGAATAGAAGAAGAAAGGCTTATCAAGCTACAAGGTACCTCTACTCGTGCACAACATTTCTTATAGAATTCTCATCATGAAGAAGGTACAATTCCATCAAGTTTATTATGGCATGCTATATTTGGACATTTGAACTATGACAACCTTCGCTTGTTGAAGAAAAATTGTCTTGCTGGTTTGCCTACAATTCCTAGGAAACTTAAGGAATGTGATGCTTGCATTCTAGGAAAGCATAGCAAACAATGTTTTCATGATTCACATTCAAGAGCACATAGAAAACTTGAACTCATTCATTCAAATTTATGTGGTCCAATGCCTGGTCCTTCTGCAAATGGAAATAAATATATCATGACATTTATTAATGACTACACTAGAATGTATTGGGTTTATTTATTGAAGAACAAATCTGATGCTTTTCAAACATTCAAGAATTCTCATAAATGGATTGAAAATGACGCACAATCTCATATTGGGTATGTTCGCACTGATAATGGAAAAGAAGACACATCAAATGAATTTGAAAACTATCTTTGCCAACATGGGATCAAACATCAAACAACTGTGCCTTATAATCCCCAACAGAATGGTGTAGCTAAAAGAATGAATAGGACAATCTTAAATATGGTACGATCCATGCTGTTCTTAAAAAATGTAAAGATAATTTTTTGGGCTGATGTTGTTCTATGTGCTGCATATATAAAGAATAGATGTCCATCTAATGCTATAAGAAACAAGACTCCATATGAAATGTGGTATGGACATGTTCCTTCGGTAAAGCATCTCAGGGTCTTTGGTTCCA
>APFE031276289.1:33016-47633 GCA_000404065.3 Pinus taeda | reverse complement strand
GCAGCAGAAGTGGATCAGTAAGATCCAAGCATATGACTTTGACATTGAGTATGTCAAGGGTAAGAACAACGTGGTAGCAGATGCCCTTTCACGTAGACCAGCCACGTTGTCTCTTATGAGCTTCGATACAGACTGGAGGGCTCGACTCTTAGTAGAGTACTCCAAGGACAGGTTTGCATGTGAGGTCCTGGATGGGGAGGGGACAGATGACAGGTACAGGGTGGTCAATGAGATCATCTATTACAGGGACCGGATCTTCTTGACTGAGGGGTTTTAGCTCAAGAAGAAGATACTCCAGGCATCACATGATTCACCTTTGGCAGGACATCAGGGGTTTACTAAAACCTACAGGGCCATTAGAGAGAGGTTCTCATGGAAGGGCCTCAAGGAGGACGTACTCTAGCACATCCGGGAGTGCAATGTTTGCCAGAAGAACAAGGGAGAGATGAGTCATCATGCGGGTTTATTGCAGCCTCTTTCCATTCCGGAGGGGAAATGGGAGAGTATTTCGATGGACTTCATCACAGGGTTGCCCATGGTACAGGGCAAGGACTGTATCTTTGTTGTCGTTGATCGACTGACATAGTACGCACATTTTTTTGCCATATCCGCACACTATACAGCAGCATAGGTGGCCGAGCTATTATTCAGAGAGATTTTCAGGCTACATGGTCTTCTTAAGACCATCATTAGTGATAGGGACAACCGTTTCATGGGTGGGTTTTGGCAGGAGCTTTTCCGGTTGGTGGGGATGGAGTTGACACCGAGTACCAGTTATCACCCACAGACGGATGGAAGACAGAGATAGTTAACAAGTGGCTGGAGGGTTACTTGCGTAACTATGTCAGTGGGCATCAGCGAGCATGGCTGAATTGGCTGCATCTGGGGGAGTACTGCTACAATACTTCACATCACGTGACCATTGGTATGTCACCATTCTATGCCTTATATGGGTATCATCCTTTATCTTTTGCTGACGTGATGTTTGGTGATAGCAGAGCTCCTAGAACCAAGATTTCGATCCAAGAGAATCAGGATATCCTCTGAGCTCTCAAGGATAACATGGCTACAATGCAGAACCAGCAGAAGCTGTATGCCGACAGGGATCGGGTGGAGAGACAGTTTGAGGTAGGGGACATGGTCTACGTACGATTACAGCCATACCGACAGTCGTCACTAAAGTAGAAGGGGGTTGAGAAGCTCAAACCCTGCTTTTATGTGCCATACAGGGTGATACGCAGGATTGGACAGGTTGCATATGAGTTGGCGCTGCCCCAAGGCAACAAGATTCATAACGTTTTTCATGTATCATCCCTGAAAAAGGCATTGAGGCAGCAGGTGATAGTGACAGATGAGCTACCACCCATGGATGATGAGGGGCATTTGGTATTGCAGTCGGAGGCTATCATTGATACCAGGGAGAGGCATCTGCGGAGCAGGACGGTTCGCGAATTCTTGGTGAGGTGGAAGAATTTGCCGGATGAGGATGCCACTTGAGAGAGTGAGAAGATCTTGTAGCATCCATCACTTCAGTTGCTTGAGGATAAGCAACATTTTGTCGGGGGAGACTGTAATATTCCTAATTAGCCATGGCTAATTGGAAAATTAGATTTTGTTCAATTTTTGCCTTCTATAGTTATTTGTAAATAAAAAAAAGTGAGGACGGGGGACATAACTCACTTTTAGAATAAAAAAGTCACTTCCTAGTAGCACAACGTTGTGACTTAGAGGGGAGCCAAGGGGGCCAAAGGGGGACGCAAAAATGGAGCCCACCTTGACACATGGAGGGACTGCGCAGGAGGGAAGAAACATGTGGCAAGAGAGGAATCACGCAGGAGGAGGTGAGCCTCGGGATTGAGAGAGGCAAACGCTATAAAGGAGAGAGGAGCCCCCTCATTTTGATTATTCCGGTTATGAGCATTTGTGATAATCATTTCGACTTAAAGCACACTGGCTGTTTAGCTAGTTTGCAACACTGTTTAGTGCATTGAGTGTCTCCGTTCGGAGATCTCACCCTTAGCCCCAGGGGACTTCGAGTGCCTGCTCAGGCAAGGTATTTCCATTGGCATTCTAGCAGTAGCTTCATCAGCATTTCAACAGTAGTTTCATCAGCATCTTTGAGGAACTGCGCAGAACCCCAAGGGGGTGATTTTCGGGGGTTGGCCATTTCAGAAAATCTTTCTGGGTTTTTTCTGGGTTTTTTTAGTAGAGTCCGATTCCATAGTTTCAGCCTTTTCTGAGGAGGGGAGTAGCCCCAAATCCTCATTCGATTTCCAGTAGCAGCAGCAACACGACAGTTTTCCAGCAGTTGGAACGCAGATCAGTGTGAGGCCATTCCTTAGTTATTCTAAATGTATTTCTTCACTTGCCTTGTGCAAGTCGAGGTGCCATCCTTCTGATCACCTCTGTACTCATTCCTTTACTCAGTATAATAAAATCGCTGAGCATTTCTCGCTGCATTTCGTGTGTATCTGTTTATATTTCATATGTTCATTATTGTTGTTGCACTATTATTATATCTCTGTGGTTTTTTCGGCTACTATACCACTTGTGCGTTTTCCTGGTTGAGATTTTGTTGGGGTTTGAGGAATATTTTGGGTTAGGGATATTACATTGTGGTGCCGAGTGGTTTGGAAACTGTGTAGAATGTTCAGTTTGATTCGCTATGTGCAGGATTAAAAGAACACACAAAATATGGAAGCCCACAAGCAGTGCACATCTGGGGGAATTTTTTGAGTACATATCATTTTTCTATTGTACATGTGATAAATGGCCCATCTTTGGCTATATCATCTTAGCTCTTTGGCTCGTCGCGTTTTTCTATATGTTGGGTAACGCTGTGGCATATTAATTTTGTTGTTTTGTAGAGAAATTGTCCAGGCTTTTGAAGCTACCACCAACAATGGTCAGAGTGACTCTTCTTCCTCTTAGAAATGGAGCACCTGATTTATTTGCAAGTATTACTACTTTTATGGGGGTTGATGTTGGTGAGGTGGGACTCAATAGTGTTTTAGGAGGAGCATTTTTTATTACCTGTGTAGTTGCTGGATTAATTGCTCTATTCATTGCTGGTTTGTGTGCGCAGATTGATTGCCGAAGCTTTATACGATATGTTCGTTTCTTCCTATTGACCCTTGCTTCACTTTCTCTGATTCGGTTCATTGGAAAGATTAATTTGTGGGGAACACTGGCTTTTATTTCAATATACATCCTATATGCATTCACTCTCGCAGCAAATGAGTTTATGAGGAAACAAACTTGGAACTTAAAGTGGGATTCAATGACACCCATGTAGTCTTTCCCTGGAAGTACTATTCCTCTCGGTTGTGAAGATAAGATGATTCCATGTATAGTCCTCTTTTGGATTTAGAGTCAACTACAAGGTTGGCTACTGGTCATGGGCTCTTGGAGACTTCATTGCCTCAGTGGATGTGGGTGTCAAATGTAGCTATTCTCTCAAACTAGGGATTGTCAGAGACAGTAGAAGAGACTAGGCCCTTGCGGGGATGGCGTGAGGACAGTGAAAATTATCAAACGAGGTGTTCTTTATTTGGCTTTCTACAATGTTTTTCTGAATGGTCATTGACAATACTAAGACAATCGACCCTCCCCATAGTGGAAGATGACTAAAGGTAAAAAAGGTTGCAGTTGCATTTGTAACATTGTCACCAATTCTTTTGGCTCTGCTTTGGAATATTCAAGAAGTCAAGCCCTTGGGTATTGGCAAGGTAGCATATGTTGTTGGAGGAATTTTGTGTTATATTTGGAACCATTTGATATTTTATAACCAAGACAATGCCCTCCACAGACATTCTTGTTTCCTTGGGTTGTTGGAGGTTTCCTAATGAGTATAGTGTGGTTTTACATCATTGCAAATGAGTTGGTGGCTCTGTTGGTTTCCTTTGGTGTAATTTTTGAGACAAATCCATCAATCTTGGGCTTGACAGTGCTGGCCTGGGGAAGGAATTCAATGGGTGATTGGATGAAAAATGTTGCTTTAGCATTGAATGGAGGAGATGGGGTTCAGATTGCAATGTCAGGATGCTATGCAGGACCTATGTTTAATACACTTGTTGGATTGAGAGTGCCTTTGTTGCTGGGATCCTGGTCAAAGCGACCTGCTGCTTATATTGTTCCAAAAGATACTAGTTTGTTTTACACCCTCAGATTTCTTGTCACAGGGCTTCTGTGGGCACTAGTGGTTTTTCCCATGAATGATATGTGCCCAGGGAAGTTGTTGGGAATTATCCTTTTAACTTTATATTCATCATTCCTTCTATTGAGATTGAGCAGTGCTTTTGGGCTTCTTTCGATTTTAGGTTTGTATTAACCTTAGACATGTCCAATCATCAGATTGATAATTTCACTTCAAGAAAGCATGCCCTAATCATTTTCTCTATTTCTTAGGGGGTTTGGTGTGCTCACGGTTGCGAGTAATTTCAACTTGGACGCTAATGGTTGGAAGATTGGTTGATATCAGTAGTTTTCTCTTCGCCACTCAAAATGTCTATATTGGAAATTCTACTTCTCAGATTTCTTTCTCTCACCCAACACGATGTTTCTCTGTCAAATCTGGGGTTTTACTCTTCATTATCAGCCTCGTCGTGGAAATTTTCTCATGGGTGTGATTATGACGCAAGGTGATTTGGTTTTACAAGAGAGTCGTCTCTTATGTTTTTGGAGAGGATTCAACAATAGACTTCAACTGGGTCTTGCCCTCGGCCTCAGGACGAGGCGATGACTGTTATACTACTACTAGGTATCAAGAAACAACCCCAGAGAGGCCTTGGCCTCACTCACCTTGAGTATCTTTTTTCTGATGCAGTTCCCATTGGGACGTATCTATCGCTTGTTGAAATCTCATATATCTTGAAATGTCAGAGTGGGAGCAACTGTTGTTGTATATTCTGTAGTTATTTTGGAGTATTTGACTGCAGAGTTTTTGGAGTTGGCAGGAAATACAAGCAAAGATATGAAGGTCAACCGTATCACTCCTAGACATTTGTAGCTTGTTATTCAAGGGGATGAAAAATTTGATACTCTGATCGGTTTTCTGTAACTTCCATGGTGTTATTGTGGCCTCCTCAAGATAGTAATTTGAGTAACACATACCCCTCCCGTTATTGCGCTGATCGTAAGCTAGAACCTGATATATTCGAAGGAATTGAAACAAGTCTTGTCCTCACTTTCTATATTCGAAGGAATTGAACAAGTCTTGTCCTCACCTTCTATTACCTACATATTTCAAATTCTTATACTTATAAAAGGTAGAGTTTTGTCCTCACCTTCTATATTCAAAGGAATTGAACAAGTCTTGTCCTCACCTTCTATATTCAAAGGAATTGAACAAGTCTTGTCCTCACCTTCTATCACCTACATATTTCAAATTCTTATACTTATAAAAGGTAGAGTTTTGTCCTCACCTTCTATCACCTACATATTTCAAATCTTAGCTTCAAATTCTTAAACTTATAAAAGGTAGAGTTTTTAGACAATCCAAAACAAACCACCATCATCTGTCCAAAATAAGAGCCATTTACAGTGCTGAGAATGTTCAAGTAACAGAGTTTTAAATCATTTCACCTAAACCATACATATAACACAAGCAAAAATAGGCCTTATAACATGGCTCAACTAAGCTTAGAGATAGAATAGCGTCCTTTTTTCAAATTCACTGAAGCGACTTCAAATATTATATTCTTCTATTGTTAAGTACCTTGTGGCGTTCTTTTTACTGTTGATCTGCCTCTCTGTCCAAAAAATGAGCTATCTATGATCCCTAGTCTATTAAAAATAGAGCTTTAAATCATATCAGCTAAACATACTTAAATACAAGCAAAAAACAAAAATAGGCATTGCAACATGGCTCAACTAGTTCACACACAAAAAATATGCCATTTTCAGATTCGCTAAAGCTGCTCTGGTCTAATTACCTTCACTTATTAGGACAAGACCGTCTCTGGATTCCTGAAGGCAATTTGGTTTACTACTCTAAATATATGAATATATTCAATATTGAATCTTGTGCTTGGTAAGTTATGTCCACCATTCTGTATTAAAATTTTGATGTTTGATGTGTGATCCCATTTTATGATATTCTAATAGGCAGGTAAAGGATGAACATGGTTGATAGTAATGTGCATATCTTGTATACACTGGTACCCCTGTTGAGGAGGCATTACAGTTGTATGGAAACCACGAAAGACGTGTCAATAAAGAGGTATCCTGCATGCACCATTGCTAAGAGTATCATGACCGACTTTACATTATGAGATTTTATGACTTAAACTACTATTTTCTTTTGTATTAGATAACTATTGGAATCCAACGGTGCTGTGTTGGGTATTGAAGTAAGAGACTCGTTTCTTGTGGTGAGAGTACGACTCCTGCCAAGCTCCATCTAACTCCAATAAAATGTCGAGAACTGCAAAGGATACACTTGTGTTATACTCTTTATTCTAAACCTGTGAAGTTTGTCATCTAAAAAATTAGAGGTTTCTTTTTTCTCTTTTTAGTATTTTGATTCATACTTTCATCTAAAAAGGGATATCCACCTAGAGAATCTTCAATAGATGTATACAAATTTTCTAGGTATCAAGTATACAACATTCCAATAGATCATATTTATATTGGACATTCAATCTTACATAAAACAGGTATTGCATTTAAAATTTGTTTTTTACAAGGCAGTGAAAACCATCTAGCTTGTCTTGCAGTGGCTTTCACAATTTTCAAACAATTTCGTTTCCAATTTGAGTTTAAAAGGTCTATTCTATCAACAAGCTACCAAGTAATTTCCATTGCAATATTGGAAATTGTTTCAAATTTTAACATATATTGTTTGTTAATAAACTCTTACAAGATTTTATTTGGATATCACGTGAGCAATAGTATCAGTTTAACCAAAAAATTTGAAAGAAACATTGCTCTTTTGCATTGAGGTCGAATCATCTATTATGAGATTTTCTTTGGATATTACCAACCATAGTAACAATTTAACCAAAAAATTTGAGGGAAATATTGTCTTTCCATAAATTTGTAGGTGGGAGCCCTACAGTAATACATGACGCCCAATGCCTATTATAGCATTTTTTAGGAGGAAATAACATTTTACCACCAAAATAGGTTTCTATTTATCTTTTTATAATCATAGTGATATTTAACCTCAATTCTTCCTTTGCCCTCGTTCTTTTTGTTTTTTGTTTTCCCTTCAAATGAAATATCAGTTTTTTTAATATTTTGTATATTTATGTTGCAGTATATTTACATTTTTTCATTATGGGAATTTTGAGGTCTAAAATGAGCTTCTTAAGGAAATTATAAAATAATAGTGAAAATAATAAAATTTCATTATGAGAATTTTGAGGTCTAAAATGAGCTTCTTAAGGAAATTATAAAATAATAGTGAAAGTAATAAAATAAGATTAGATTACATCATCAAATTTTAAAGGGAAAAAATAAAAACTAAATTTTCAACTCGTATTTTCAACTTATCTCCCAATGGATTCATTCAAATTTTGAGTGGAAACATTCGTTGGATGCAAAATTTGATTCCTCGTCCAACGAGTACCCATGTTGCATATTTTCGATGGACCCTACTACACAAAAAATGAGAAATACATAAAAAAACGTGATTGCAATCACGTTTTTTCATATATTTCTCATTTTCCGTGTAGTAGGGCTTATGGAAAGTATGCAACATGGGTACTCCTTGGATGAAGAATTAAATTTTGCATCCAACGAGTACTCCCACTCGAAATTTGAGTAAAACCTTAAGGAAATAAGTTGTAAATATGAGTTGAAAAAATAGTTTTATTATTTTTTTATTTTTTTACTCAAAAAATGGTGAATCATCCCTGATGGTTGACATCATCATCTTGATTCTTATTGGTTCTTATAAATTTTATTTTGGTTGTACATTTTTCTTAGGAGGCCCATTTTAGACTTCAAAATTCCCCTAACGTATACATATTCTGAAAATGACACACTTTTAAATCTTAGACACCAAACTCTAATTGTTGGCTGAGGGAGTGAAGATATTCAATGTTCTTTTAAAGTAATTTGTTATCTTTTAAAAGTTTAGATTGTTCAAACCGAAGGCTAGCAGTAGCAGAAATACTTGAGTCTTAACGATTTTCAATTTCAGGGTTTCGTTTACTCAATTTGAGAAAAGCTAAAGTATTTGTAACACATCTCACCCCCTGATTAATAGACAAGGGCTGGAGATGTTGTGAATATCGATTAATATGCCTTACTATTTTTGAAAAGTAGATATTTTGCATGTATTATATGTAGCCACAAGAGTTGTCATAAAGAAGGCTCATGAATTGTCATCACTGGGCCTAAGGAAAACAAAACCCTAGAACAAAACAAGAATAGGACCATCTACTAGTGATGTTTGCGTAAAATTGTTTTGAGTGTATACAAATGCCAAAAATGCTCAAGTTTTGTCCATTTATGCTTTTTTTGGGAGTCTAGCCTAGCTGTAAGTTTCCAACTGATTCACTGGATATTTTTTCATGCTACAGAAACCAGGACAACTTTATCAACCAACAGTAAGTTTCCAATTGATTCGTTGGATATTTTTTCATGCTACAGAAACCAGGGCAACTTTATCAATTAGCAGTAGACTTGGCTCGTAGATTACTTTGCTTTGTAGATTTTGATGACGCAAGGGACATGATACTCCCAGCTTATTACGAGAATACCGATTTCAACACTATGGGTGTAGTCCCTTATACTGAAAATATGTCATCATTCACTAATTTTACTAGCCATGGAAAATTTTAGGGGCGAATTTTCCCCATTAGGCGAAATGAAGGGGTTTCAAATTTTTAGTGAGCGAATATTTTGTATATAGTACATTTTTACAAATAGCCTCAAATTTATTTTATAAAAAAATTAGGTATGGAAGTTAGCCCTCCTTATTTTAAGGGAGAGGGTAAGAAATGTAATTTTAGCCCTTGAAATTAGGAGTTACAACCTTTCATCCGCCCTAATTTTCAAGAATATGTTTATTTAAGTGAATCCTATGGGCCAAATACCATATTTATAAAAGAGGTATGGTAAATTAATAAAAATAGAAATAAATGAGAGTTATGGTAAATAAATAAAACATTTTTTATATTTAATAAAAATAGAAATAAATGAGAGTTATGGTAAATAAATAAAACATTTTTTTATATTTACTCCATAAATCACTTTATATACATGCAAAGGTGTAAACAAATAAAAATATAAATAAAGTGGAAGTATGGGAAATAAATAAGAACTCTTTTATATTTACTCAAAAGTATGGTAAATAAATAAAAGTAAAAATAAAGTAGAGGTAGGGTAAATAAATAAAACCTCTTTTTATATTTATTTATTTTTTTTTGAAAAAAACGGTAACTTTTTATTAATAAAGTAATAAGAAAAGTTACACCACTTAAACAAATAATACTCAGCTCAAGACGCCAACCTGGGCTCAACGAGCTTTACACAAATAACGCAGCGTTAGGGAGCTAACGTGCATGAGAATAAGAAGAGAAAAGAAAGAGAGCGGAAAAGAGGGGAGAAAATACTCCAGCATAACTGCATCAAGATTTTCGACCCTTTTTCTTTTCCACCTTACGCCATTCACCCAGAGGGGGGGGCGGACGAAGCAATGACAATCTGAGTTGATTCGATCGGCTGTCCTGATTCTTTGTCTGAGTCTGATGAATCTGTGTGGTGTTGTCGTTTGTTTGCTCCCATGCTTTGATCCACACTTATCATCTCTGCTTTGTTTTGCTGGGTCTCTGTTTGGTTTTTATGTTGCTGTGGATCCTTGTTGACTGCTGTATTTTCCTTCTGGTGTTCTATTTCAACTTCCTCTATGGTGGTATCGTCCTCTTCTGCTTCTGTTTGTTCCTCTTCTGTTACCGAAGGGGCTTTCTTTCGTTCTGTTCTCCTCTTTAAAACTTCATCTAAATTCTGCCATCCTCTGGGCTTCCTTTGTTGTGGCTTGCTCTTGCTGGGGCAAGTTTTGAGCAAATGTCCTGTTTGTTGGCATCCCCTGCACCTGAAAGCTGTGTTCTCATAGTCCAAAGGTTGTTTCCACTGAATATTGTTAAAAGTCAGTATGATGCTTTCAGGTAGTCCTTTGCTGAGATCTACCTCAACACATATCTTAGCAAAGGTAAAAATTCCTTTTAAATGCCTGTCTGTATCGATCTTTAACATTCTTCCAAGGGTGTTCCCGATAGTAGCTAGGGTCTTGAAGTGCCAAAAATGTAATGGTATATTATGCAGTCTAACCCATACAGGCATCCTTGAAACCACCATAGAGTTGGCATCAAACTCTGGAAACCATGGGGTGATAAATAAGCCCGCACTGCCCCAGAACCATGGTCCTTCATTGAGAATTTTTTCCCTTTCTTCTTCATCAAGGAAAATTACTATGAAGAAACCCTTCGAACATAGATGGATCTGGCAGTTTTTTGTCCAGATCGAGTGTATCCATTGATACAGGGCCTCAGTTTTAGGCCAAAAACCGTTAAATCTACAAATAACTGCTTTTTTTTCTAGATCTGAGAAAATACTCCTTACCTCTGGAATATCCAGTGAAAGGGAGGGGCTCTCTGTCATTTGATCCACGATATAACTCCCTGGCGCTATATTGACTGCTGCAGGTTCTTTCCTCTCTGTGGGCTCTTTTCCTTTGGCTGCATCACGATAGGAGCCTCCAGGTTTTGACGTGGATCCCTTAGATCCACCTCGCAACCGGAAGTTGAGGGTAATGGTTGAATCCTTTGCTACCCTGTAGTACTGGATTGAGTAAAGATCCTGCATGCAAACCCCTGAAAAAATTAGTATTTGATGAGCAGCTGGGATTCCCAGTTTGTCTTGGATTCTCTTTTTAAGCTCCAGAACCCTCATGCTTCCCCAGATCTGCAGACATAAATGATTGCCCTCTGTAGTTCTGATAAAAATTTGATGTGCTGCCTTAGGTAAAGGTTCTTTAATGCACCGCTGCAATACCAGGTCCCTACTCCTTTTTCTTTCTGGATCCATAGCTTTCCCATTTCGGCTCTGCCCCGAATCTGTCAATCGAAGCCACGGCGAGCTGAACAGGGTCAGCGAAACTGGAATACGCCTCTTTCCTCCAGAGATGCCTACAGGTTTCCCTTGCCAATGCAGAACGAACTCGAATCTGGGAAAACGGGAACATTCAAAGAACAAAAGAAATGGGGTTTTGAGGAGTGGTTTTAAGTGTGACTGTGGCGTAAAAGACAGGGCAACCACATAAAACCCACGGGCCAGGGCCAAACTACTGCTCCGATAAGGGATTTCGACCTTGCTGGTGAAGAAAAACCCTGAAACGGCAAGACGACCCCACAGCCAACCATAAATGTGGTTTATTCTGCCGGTTCTGAGGAAAAAGAGTTCATAGCTGATACACCGCGACCAGGAAAAAGCTAAAGGCCCCAGAGACTGATTTCTGAGCATCAAGACTTGAAAAAACTTTCCATCGAACGGTTCTGCCCAAAACCAATGGGGAGACTTGATGAAAGAGGAAAAAACAGCAGATTCCAGTGCTTTCCACATAAGTGCAGGAAACTTGGCTCGGCGTCGGCGCTAAACTGGCGTACTGAAACCCTAAATTTTCGAACGCAGCCCGCCATCATAGCCTCCCTCCAAAACCTCTTTTTATATTTAGTCCATAACCCTCTTTCTATTTATGAAGGCTAAAAAAAGGTTTTATTTAAGTGAATACTATGGGCCAAATACTATATTTGTAAAAGAAATATGGTAAATTAATAAATAAATAAATAAATGAGAGCTGTGGTAAATAAATAAAACAAATTTTTTATATTTACTCCATAAGTCACCTTATATTTACGAGATGAAACCTATGGGCCAAATACTATGGTTTAGATTATTATTAATACGCATTACTAACCCTCAATAAAAATAAAAATGGCACATGGTACCATGCAAAAAAACATTATTAACCCTTAATAAAAATAAAAATGGCACATGGTATTGACCCAGGTATTCACGTGGAATGTAGTCTATTTAAAGGGGGAATTAAATACCATGCAAAAAACATTATTAACCCTAATATTAGTATTAATAAAAATAAAAATGGTACATGGTATTGACCCATGGTATTCACGTGGAATGTAGCCTATTTAAAGGGGGAATTAAACTAGGGTATATCCATCTTTACTCTAGATCTACTAAGCCCCGACATGGATCAAATATCGTGATATGCAAATTGGCATAGAGTGACAAAATATTTGATCCCTTTCGGGGCTTGGTGGATCACGAGTAAAAATAGATGAATATCGTGATATGCAAACTAGCATAGAGACAAAATATTTGATCCCGCTCGGGGCTTGGTGGATCAAGAGTAAAAATAGATGTTATAATTTAATGTATGTTAAACATTTTAACTTGGTTAAAATAAAAAATAAAATAAAAATCAATTATTAATTTTATTAATTTGTATAAATTACTAATAGTAATTTTTAAGCTCCAGGTTTATGATAACCTATGGTACTGACCCATGGTAATACTATGGTATTCATGTGAGCATAGACTATTTAAAGGGGGAATTCTATCATCTTAAATCCATTTTAATTCTGGGTCTACCAAGTGCTCAGAGGGATAAATACATTTCATCTCTCTAAGAGTGGTAGATGTGGAGTTAAGATGGATATAGGTTGGTTTTTATGATAATGAAGATATTAAATAGACTTAGGAAATTATATTGTAAAAACATCTTAAGGTGAATGGTTAAAGCTACATTTATTCACTTCACAAAATTTAGTAAAAAATTCCAATATCTTCATTAATATTGGTTTTTCTGATTTAACAAAAAAAATTCAAAACAATGAAACCTTATCACTCTTTCCGCATCACCCTCGCAGAAGATTTCCCACATTTTTCAAACATTCTCAATATGATATCTTCATGAAAAAGTTTAGGCACTGATGTTGGATTAGTTGTTTGAAAAATAAGCTGGTTTGTACAACCTTTCATCTTCTGTGCTATTCGTAGTTTGTCCTAATGATCTGTAGGGGTTGGAGCCATGCACCATATTTTCCTAAAAGGTGGAGATTGTTCACCAAAAAGGAAATTAATCTATTTGTTACAACGCTATTAAAAAATGCGAGACGTATGAGGGTAGTGAATTATGCTAATAACCAATTTAGATTGGGAGAAACGTAATTAAATTTTATTATTTAATTGAAGATTTTCAATTAAAATAATAATAAATCTACATATATATATTCGTATATTGATTGGAAGGCTTCTCACAATGGTCACTTCTTTCAATTAGATCCTCTTCAAGCCTTTGAGATACTTAATACTTTCTTATATAGTATAGTTGGGGCTTGCTACATGTTGGCGTGTTGGGATAAACAAACTTGATGGGTTTTTTTTTTTTTTTTATCATCTCGCAGTTGGTCTATGGAATAAGAAAGAAATTTGATAACCTGAAAAAAATGGTAATTTGACAAAAGTTGTGGATGGTAAATGACCTCCCCCGTTCATGGATGAATTTTGCTGATGGGGTTTGTGCACGTGAGACCCTTCCCACATGGGAGAGGTTTTGGGATGATTGCATTCAGACAGAGATCATGAAAGGTCAGCTTGGGGCAGCCAAGCCAGTTGAGCAGGATGAGGATATAGCACTGGTGGCATGAGGCAAGAAAGGCAAAGGGAAAAAGCAGGCTTCCACAAACAATGGTGGGGGCAAAGGCAAAGGTAAAGGTAAATAGGTTAACACACAGAAGGACTATTCCAAGGTGAAGTGTTGGAATTGTCAAAAGATGGGACACTATGCAGTTGTGTGTCCGGAGAAGAAGAAGAAGAAGGGGAAGGACCAGAGTTTGGCAGCTTCAGCAGAGGTTGAGGACTTTGCAGGTCGTTTTGACCGGGAGTTTGCGTTCACTACATGTGAGTCCTCTAGTGCAGGATCACCTACCATACAGGTTCAGAGGGAGCATGCTTTTCCCTCGATTAGTGAAGTATCTTCATGTATCTGGTATGTAGACAGTGGGGCTTCACGTTATATGACAAGAGTCCGTGAGTACTTCTCAGAGCTTTCAGAGAGTGGCACTGATGTAGAGGTAGTACTCGGTGATGACAGAGTTGTTAGAGCAGTCGGGGTGGGAACACTGACATTTCAGAGGGAGTCTAAACCTCCCTTGAAAGTGACAGATGCTCTTTATGTGCCAGGGATGAGGAAGAACCTCATATCTGTCTCAGCTTTGGAGAACATAGGATATGAGGTACTGTTCAGGGGAGGACAGGTGTTGATGTATCCCAGGGGTGCTCCAGCTGATTCAGCTAGAGTGATAGGTGTACGCCATGCAAAGGTGTACAAGTTTGCATTCCAGCCCCTTTTGGCATTGAGTAGTAGTACCGACAGCAGAGCTAGCAGTTTTGAGCAGTGTGAGATTCGGCACCGCAAGATGGGACATATGTATCATGGAGCCTTGAGGACCTTGCGAGAGATCACTACAGGTATACCAAATTTCAGTACTGATCACTTTGATACTTGCAGAGGATGTGCTATGGGCAAGTTTGCCAAATCCCCTTTTCCCAGTAGTGACAGCAGAGCGACTGGGATACTTGATTTGAT
>APFE031276289.1:18742-31418 GCA_000404065.3 Pinus taeda | reverse complement strand
CACCTGAGAGGTTTTGTAGCTATATGGTGATGGTTACCAGCATCCTTGACTCTGAGCCTTCTAGCTATGAGGAGGCAGCTAGCCAGCAAGTCTGGAGAGAGGCCACGCAGGAGGAGTATTCTTCTATCATGAATAATGATGTTTGGGAGGTAGTGCCGAGGCCTGAGGGCAAATCCGTAGTTACTTCCAGATGGCTTTACAAGGTAAAGCATGCTGCAGATGGCAGCATTGAGAAATTCAAAGCGAGGTTTGTGGCTAGAGGGTTCTCCCAGGTAGAGGGAGTTGATTATGAGGAGACCTTCGCTCCCGTGGCTCGATACACTTCGATTCGCTCCATTATATCGATAGCAGCAGAGATGGGTTGGAAGATCCACCAGATGGATGTGAAGACCGCATTTCTCAATGGCTTCATACAGGAGGAGGTGTACATTGAGGAGCCACAGGGCTTTGAGGTGCATGGGAAGGAGTCCCATGTGTGCAGACTGAAGAAGGCCCTTTATGGCCTGAAGCAAGCTCCCAGAGCTTGGTACTCCAGGATAGATACATATTTGTAGGGGATGGGTTTCACAAAGAGTGAGGCAGATCCGAACCTTTACTTTATTGTGATAGGTGAGGAGCCTCTCATTCTGGTGCTGTATGTGGATGACTTGGTCATTACAGGTGCATAGAGACTCATAGAGCACTGCAAGAGAGATCTTGCGACGGAGTTTGAGATGAAGGACATTGGCTTGATGCATTACTTTTTGGGTTTGGAGGTGTGGCAGGAGGAGGGGCATTTCTTCCTGGGCAGGGGAAGTATATTGTGGACATCCTTAGCAGATTCCACATGGAGGATTGTAGACCCATGTCGACACCGATGATCACCAACTGGAAGAAGCTTCATGCTTCGGATTCCGAGTTGGTGGATCCCACATTGTACATGTAGCTGATTGGTTCCTTGATGTATTTGGTCAACACTAGACCAGATATCTGTTTTGCAGTCAACACGATGAGTCAGTTTATGTGTGAGCCTAGGAAGGTTCACTAGGTGGCTGCAAAACACATTTTGAGATACTTGCAGGGGACAGTGGATTATGGTCTGGACTACAGGCAGGGAGATGGAGTGAGATTGGTAGGATACATTGATTCTGATTGGGCAGGTTGTGCTTCTGATAGGAAGAGCACTTCAAGACGCTATTTTGGGTTGGGTTCAGCAGTAGTGTCATGGTTCAGCCAGAAGCAGCAGTCAGTAGCACTGATTTCAGCAGAAGCAGAGTATATGGCAGCTAGTCTAACTAGTTGTGAGGCCATCTGGCTTCGCAACATGTTGTTTGGCTTATTTGGTCAGCCGTTGAGACCTTCAGTGATTTACTGTGATAATCAGAGTTGCATTAAACTCAGGGAGAATCCAGTATTTCATGACAGGTCAAAGCATATCGGGATCAGATATCATTTCATCAGAGACTATGTTCAAAAGGGAGCTGTGAAGCTTGAGTATATTTCCACTGATGAGCAGGTAGTAGACATTCTTACCAAAGCCTTACCACGGGGCAAGCATGTTTACTTCAGAGACAAGATGGGTGTGGTGAGGAACACCTTCCTCGGTAAGAGGGAGTGTTGAAATTTGGTACCGGAGGACAGGTGGTTCCCTTAGGCTTTGATCTTTGGCCTAGGGAAAAGTGTCCACAAGATTTAATTTTTCTCCTAAAGTGACTTTATAATTTTTATAAAGTTAAAATCTAATTTAAAAGTGACTTTAAGTGATAAAGTTACTAAGTCTAATTTTAAAGTGACTTTTATAAAGTCAATGAAAATTAGAAAGGAAAAGTGACTTTGGAAATAAATGACTAAGTGGGTCTTTATTAAAGTGGGTGAATTAAAAAATAGAAAGTGAGATTTAAATATGCATTTAATCTCAGCCATTGATCTAAATCTATCTCAGCCATTAGATTTAGGGATCACCCAAAAGTCATTTAGGGTTGGGTTAAGGGAGGAAAAGGAGGAAAAGATCATTCATTCTTTCATGAGCAGATTGGGAGAAGGAGAGCAAGAGAGCAATGGAGATTTCTGGACAGGAAGGAGAAAGAGGCAGTAGTTTGGCACACATACCAAGGCAACTCTTCAGCGAATCTGTACAGCTGAAAGAACAAGTAGAAAAAGCTGATTTTTGCGGAGAAAACAAAGAAAAACTGATTTTTGGGCACAAATTTCGAGGAGACAAATTTCGGCACAGAAATCGAGGTCTGTTCGTACAGTTCGTATGGCCGCCCCTACAGTGCGCACGGTTCGTACGACCCGTACATCCGTACGTCCGTACAGTCCGTACATCCGTACCGCGCGTACAACAAATTACCAGATTGTCTATTGCGCTGAAAACAGATAAGTTTGCTTGCTGGAAAAATTAGTTTTGCTGAAAAATTTCTCACTGTAAAAGGCATTTTCCAGAAATAAAGAAGAGCTCTCAAACTAGTTTTCCCCAAGAGTTGTAGGGGGTTTTTTCAGAGTCATATTGACCAAAAATATCAGTGTTTGAATGTGTTTTAATGGCTGTTTATTACTGCTGATTTTTGTTTCAGCAATTTTCAGCGTTCTGTAAAATTTCTAGAATTTGTGTTTTCAGGAAAAAATAAAAAAATAATAATAAATAAATAAATGAATAAACAATAATAAATTTAATATTTTCCAGCTTGTTAAATGTATGGTTATGGGAAAGGCATTTAACTATATGAGAGAAATAAGGAGAAACTGGAAACCGGGGTGGGAAAACAATTTTTTTTACATTATTTAAGTGAATACTATGGACCAAATACTATATTTGTAAAAAAAATATGATAAGTTAATAAAAATATAAATAAAGGAGAGGTGTGGTAAATAAATAAAACAATTTTTTTATATTTACTCCATAAGTCACCTTATATTTACGAGATGAAACCTATGGGCCAAATACTATGGTTTAGGTTATTATTAATACCATGCAAAAAAACATTATTAACCCTTAATAAAAATAAAAATGGCACATGGTATTGACCCAAGTATTCACGTGGAATGTAGCCTATTTAAAGGGGGAATTAAATAACATGCAAAAAACATTATTAACCCTAATATTAGTATTAATAAAAATAAAAATGGTACATGGTATTTACTGATGGTATTCACGTGGAATGTAGCCTATTTAAAGGGGGAATTAAACCAGGGTATATTCATCTTTACTCTAGATCTACTAAGCCCCGAAAGGGATCAAATATCGTGATATGCAAACTAGCATAGAGACAAAATATTTGATCCCTCTCGGGGCTTGGTGGATCACGGGTAAAAATAGATGAATATCGTGATATGCAAACTAGTATAGAGTGACAAAATATTTGATTCCTCTCGGGGCTTGGTGGATCATGAGTAAAAATAGATGAATATCGTGATATGCAAACTAGCATAGAGTGGCAAAATATTTGATCCCGCTCGGGGCTTGGTGGATCAAGAGTAAAAATAGATGTTATAATTTAATGTATGTTAAACATTACTTGGTTTAAAATAAAAATAAAAATAAAGAATCAATTATTAAATTTATTAATTTGTGATAAATTACTAATAGTAAATTTGTTAAGCTCCAGGTTTATGATAACCCATGGTATTGACCCATGGTAATACCATGGTATTCATGTGAGCATAGACTATTTAAAGGGAGAATTCTATCATCTTAGATCCATTTTAATTCTGGGTCTAACAAGTGCTCAGAGGGATACATATATTTCATCTCTCTAAGAGTGGTAGATGTGGAGTTAAGATGGATATAGGTTGGTTTTTATAATAATGAATATATTAAATAGACTTAGGAAATTATATTGTAAAAACATCTTAAGGTGAATGGTTAAAGCTACATTTATTCACTTCACAAAATTTAGTAAAAAAATCCAATATCTCCATTAATATTGGTTTTTCTGATTTAACAAAAAAAATTCAAAACAATGAAACCTTATCACTCTTTCCGCATCACCCTCGCAGAAGATTTCCCACCATTTTTCAAACATTCTCAATATGATATCTTCATGAAAAAGTTTAGGCACTGATGTTGGATTAGTTGTTTGAAAAATAAGCTGGTTTGTACAACCCATTCATCCTCTGTGCTATTCTTAGTTTGTCCTAATGATCTGTAGGGGTTGGAGCCATGCACCATATTTTCCTAAAAGGTGGAGATTGTTCACCAAAAGGAAATTAATCTACTTGTTACAATGCTATTAAAAAATGCGAGATGTATGAGGGTAGTGAATTATGCTAATAACCAATTTAGATTGGGAGAGACGTAATTAAATTTTATTATTTAATTGAAGATTTTCAATTAAAATAATAATAAATCTACATTTATATATTCATATATTGATTGGAAGGCTTCTCACAATGGTCACTTCTTTCAATTAGATCCTCTTCAAGCCTTTGGGATACTTAATACTTTCTTATATAATATAGTTGGGGCTTGCTACTTGTTGGCGTGTTGAGGTCAACAAACTTGATGTGCTTTTTTTTTTTTTACCTCGCAGTTGGTCTATGGAATAAGAAAGAAATTTGATAACCTGAAAAAAAATGGTAATTTGACAAAAGTTGTGGAAAAAAGATTAATCTCTCCTACCTTGACAGAACTCGTGGTCAATATCAACACTTACAAGAACTTTGTTATGGAATATTATCAAAACTACTAGAAGGATATGAAAGAGTGTATTGCAAGAACCTTGACAAACACAGCCACTAAAAATTGGAACATTGTTTGTAGAAAGAGAAAATTATGTTTCTTTTTTCCAAACATGTATGTTAGTATATTACAGTTTAATGAACATGTTTTCTTATTATCATATATGGCTTCATACTTTAACAAAACATTCGTCAAGGCTTCACAATATTTTATTATTCAATAAAAGATTTCCCAAGATCTTACAAGATTTTATAATTCAGTGAAAGATTTTCCATCAATGTACAAGATAATCTACTCTAGTGAGAGATTCGCCAAAAAAATTATATATACATATTATAATATTGATAAAATCGCCTCCCATTTTTCCTATGTGTCATGGGGATTAGCCCATTTATTATACATATAAATTTAGGGTGGCTCTTAAAATTTTTCTTGTTACTAGTTATTGCAGGCCTTTTGGTTATATTCCTACAATGATAGTGGATTGGTCATTTATTGATCCCAAATGGTATAGTGAATATCATGGGAATTATCTTGGCCTTTAATGCATTAAATGCCACATGATCAGTGCTTTAATGGGCAGACTAAAATGAGTGAATTACACTCAATAAGATATTTGCATCAAATCGAGATTGAAGATTATCAGAACGTTCTAGTGTTTTATATAAGAAATTATGGGCTTTCAAACATGGAGAAAGCTTCAATAGAATATGTTAAATTTTGGCTTATTGAATTTATTAGGAAAGAGCGTGGAAGAAAAGGGTACCTTATTTTCGTTATTTATTAAGAATTCAACAAGGTTGCTCGTAAAGTTTTAAATCTCAATTATTTGGGGTTTCTTAAACTAGCAAAACTTTTTGAAGAATTTAGGGATGTGATGTTGGTAAAGAGGGTGTCACCGAGTGAGGTTTTATATTCCCTATAGAAACATAACATTAGAATGAAACTATAAAATGTTTTTGAATCTTCTATTCATTTGACGTTCCTTTGCACCTCTCGGTGCAATTACTAGTTACTTGTGATTTGAAGTTGATCGTTTTGAAAGTTATGTCATATACAACTTTTAAAACAAATATGTGATGTTGGTAAAGAGGGTGTCACCCAGTGAGGTTTTATATTCCCTGTAGAAACAAAACATTAGAATGAAACTATAAAATATTTTTGAATCTTTTATTCCTTCGGCGTTCCTTTGCACCTCCTGGTGCAATTGCTAGTTACTTGTGATTTGAAGTTGATAGTTTTGAAAGTTATGTCATGAAGAACTTTTAAAACAAATAAAATAGTTCCTTGCTCGATGTCTCTATGTCGTCAAGGGGGGTTTTAACGATAAAGTCACATGTTAAGAATAATTTTTGAAACAAAAAACACAAAAAGAAATGTTGGGTGGCATGTATGAATCGGTGGCAAGTGGTATTCAATGAAATCAAATCAAAGAAAAAGGTTAGCCTTTTCAAGTAAAATCGAAAGAAAATGAATATTTTCTTTTCAAAGTGAATGGATGATTAAACACACAAAACACGTGATGTGGGGCTACATTGTTGGCTAAACTAAGTACCAAGTAGTGAAGGTACCAATGACGAAAATGCCACACACTTTGAGCTTCGTTACCTAGTAAAATCATGAAATTTAATTAAAATTTTGTTGAGGACCCCCTCATTTATGTAAAGGATCGACAATCGCATAAATTCCAATACTATTGGGTAGAGCAGTAACATAACATTACCAGTGTCAAAGCTCCCCCAGAATATGCAAAGAACCCCATTCTCCCGCACATGCTCCATCCTTCACACAGTGAAAGTTCCAGACAAGGAAACATAACAATGCTAGCATTAGAGCACCCTCATAATATGCAAATGACTCTAGTTTTCTTGCGCATAACAATGCTAGCGTTAAAGCACCCTCACAATATGCAAATGACCCTCGTTTTCATGCACTCTTCCGCACAGTAAAAACTCTACACAAGGAAACATAATAATATTAATTGAAAATTTGTTCAAGTCCTGGTCTCCGCTTCCCCTCCCCTCCCCTCTCCTCCTTTGCCTATGCAAAGGACCTACAACCACGAAACATAATAATATTAATTGGAGATTTGTTCAAGCCCTTTTTCTCCCCGTGGCTTATGCAAAGGACGAGATTTGTGCAAGCCCTTTTCCTCCCCGTGGCTTATGCAAAGGACGAGATTTGTTCAAACCCTTTTCCTCCCCGTGGCCTATGCAAAGGACGTGCAACTACATCAATTCTAACATTATTGGGCAAATCACTAACATCATAGTGTTAGTATTAGAACACTCACCAATGGATTAACCACTAAAAAAATTAATTTTATTTTTATTTTAAAATGAATTGCCAAGTACAAAAATAAAACACTCGCATGAAAATTAAAAAACTATTTAAATGCTATAATTTTAACCAAAACGGAGAATAATAAAATAGATCATTATAAGATGTTTCTATGTTTGGTGTTTGGTGAGTTTTTAAATAACAAACCCGGAGAATAATAAAATGGATCATTGTACGATGTTTCTATGTTTGGTGTTGGGTGAGTTTTTAAATGGTTTTTGAAACAAAAAACACAAAACTAAATTGTAACTAGGAAGTTGGTTATAACAAAAACAGAGAATAATAAAATAGAGCGATGTTTCTATGTTTGGTGTTGGGTGAGTTTTTAAATGGTTTTTGAAACAAAAAAACACAAAACTAAATTGTAACTAGGAAGTTGGTTATAACAAAAACAGAGAATAATAAAATAGAGCATTGTACGATGTTTCTATGTTTGGTGTTGGGCGAGTTTTTAAATCGTTTTTGAAAAAGAAAACACGACACTGAACTAAATTGTAATTAGGAAGTTGGTTATAACAAAAACAAAGAATAATAAAATAGATCATTGTACGATGTCTATGTTTGGTGTTGGGTGAGTTTTTAAATCGTTTTTAAAAAGAAAATGCAAAACGAAACTAAATTGTAACTAAGAAGTTGGTGGCATGTAATAAGCGGTGGCAACGCTGTATTCAATAAAAAATCAAAATCATTTTTGTTAAAGGAATAGTATAATTAGTTGGAAAAATTATTCATAAAGTTATGAAAATTCTTGTGATATTTGGAGAACATTTGGCAAAGATGTTTGTAAATATAAGTTTTTTGTTTTTTTTTTTATTTATCTTTTTTTTTTCCTTTTTCTTTTTGTTTTGTTTTTTAAGATGAAAAATCATGATTTTTTATATTAAAGAAATATAAAGACAATTTCTAAAAGCATTTACATTTTGGCCGGTTCATGAAGAAGTTCAAAACAGGTCATGGAGAAAGAAACCCTGTTCCCCAAAGCCCGGTCATTACACCATTGATCCATATTTTCTAAATTTAAGTTATAGTAGTTAACTTCAAAATTTTAGGTGTTTTAGAGATTTTTGATGGTGCTGAATCTATTTCCACCATAAAAAACATGATTCAAACAGTCTTTACAAGATTTTTTGAAATTTTTCGCTTGGATTCGAGCCAATTTTGGCAGTGGTACTTAATCCATTTCCATCATCAAAAACAGGATTCAATCACTGCAAATTTTTGAAATATTTTCACCCAAATTCCAGCTAATTTTAAGTGTCCTATCATATTTTTTTTAAAGCAAAATTTACGCATGAAACAGACAAACATGTGATGTGGGGACCTGTCGTTGGGTAAACCAACTAATGAATGATGGTACGGAGGACGAAAATGCCACACGCTCCGTTACCCGCTAAATCTATGCACTGCTTTTAATTAAATTTTATCTAATAATTAAATAAACAATAATAGACAAATGGCTAGATGTTTCGGTCGTTGGATAAGTAATTGTGTCCATGAATTTGATAGTGCATTGCATTTTTGTTTGCTGGTTTGGCAAGTATTGAGAGATATTGAATTGCAGGGTTGTTTGCTGGTTTGGCAAGTATTGAGAGATAGAGATAGAGCCACACAGTGCCAACGGCCTCAGAAGCAACTGGTGTATTGAGGTGATTGATTGCGCATCTCCATCTCTTCTGTTCTGCATCCCATGGCATCTTCCTCCAAATCGGCATCCATCTCCGCCTCCGCCTCCACCTCCATGGCCGATGGCAACATCTGCTACCCGTACGATGTCTTCCTCAACCACAGAGGCTCTGACGGTAAAACGTTTGCCAGCCATCTTTACGATCGCCTCACGGATCATCGATTGCGAGTCTTTCTGGACAGGGAAGAAATGGAGAAGGGAGAAGGATTAACACCTCAGATAAACGGTGCTATTAGAGCTGCCTACGTTAATATAGCTATTTTTTCTCCCCAATATTGCCAATCACAATGGTGTCTGGACGAGCTGGTGCTCATGTTGGAGTGCAAGCTGAAGAAGGGTTCAACTATTCTTCCCATATTCTTACATGTCGAGCCTTCAGTAGTTCGATGGACGGAGGGAGAAAAGGGAGTGTATGGTCAAGCCCTGACCTCGCTCCAAAACAAGAGAAATGCCGATTCTCAACCACGATACGATCCGGAAATTATTCGAAAATGGAAGGATGCTCTCCATCATGTTGCAGAAATTAGCGGTTTCGAGTTGGATGGGAAGTCGTCGTATAATGGGTTAGGACTCATCGCTCCCTCTTCCTTTGTCATCGTTTTTCCATTAATCTCATTCATAGAGGAATATCATCCTTTATCTACTTTTCTTACTAGTAAGTTTAATTTTTATATTATTCAGTGATGAGAGTAAGCTGCTGAAAGATGTCGTCGAAAAAGTGCTGAAATTAGTGCCAAAACCGCCCCTTTATGTCTCCATATATCCGACTGGATTGGAAGAGAAAGTTAAAGATTTCAAAGAAAGATTACAGCGGCATGAAAGTGGAAAGGCTAAGGTTGTAGGAATTGTCGGACTTGGGGGGATTGGTAAAACGACCCTCGCAAAAGAGTTCTATAACCGCAAGAATAAAGAGTACCGCCGTTCCATCTTTTTATCTCATGTCAGAGAAAACCACTCTAGAGGAGAACTAAAGAAATTGCAGAGACAACTTATTAAGGAGTTGAGTGGGAAGGGTGAGGAAATATACAACACTGACGAAGGTATCCCTCTTCTTGAAAAACATCTCCCACATTGGCGCGCTCTTATCATTTTAGATGATGTGGATGATGTAGAGCAGCTGCGCGCATTGCTTCCGGTTTTACCAGCGAACGATAGCTTAATTCTTGTTACATCCCGTGATAAAAGTGTACTTCAAATTTGGGAATTAATTGAAGATCCATTTATTTACACTCTCGAAGGCCTCAGTCTACAACACTCCGTAGAGCTCTTCTGCTGGCACGCCTTCCATCAACCTGGTCCTCCTGATGCAGTATTTGAGCATCTGGTTAATAAGTTTGTGGATGCCTGCGGTAAATTGCCATTATCTCTTAGTGTCATCGGGGCGCTTCTTCGTGGGAAGAATCCTAAGCACTGGGAAGAGCAATTGCGTAAAATCCGCAAAACTCTTCCCACGCAGATACAAAAGATACTGGAAATTAGCTACGAGAGTCTGGATGATGAGGAAAAGAAGATATTCTTAGACGTTGCCTGTCTCTTCGTAGGAGAAGAGAAGGATACAGCCATGATGATATGGGAGCACTCGGGGTGGGCAGCATCGCTGGGTCTGGAGACTCTACGGAACAAGCACCTCGTGGAGGTGGAGGTGGTCGCGGTTTGGAAGTATGGAGTAGAGTATTCTGAAGGAGAATTCATGAGGTCTTATTCAGAATGTAGGGTGGAATGCATAAGAATGCATGACCACCTCAGAGACATGGGTAGATATCTGGCGGACAAAGAACCTTCGCTTCGTCGTATTTGGAGCGTAACTGAAAACCTTTCGGACCTGTCGCCTGTACGTATTGAAGTTTTAGACCGACTTTCAAAATAGTGTTGTGATCTGTCAAATTTTGAATTCCTAAAGTTTGCAAAATGTGAATATTATTTCTAACAGTTTCCGGATAACAATTTAGGTGGGAGGAATAAGAGATTCCGCCGAACGCGATCGTCGGGTCGCTGAGCTGAGGTGGAGGGCGTCTAACGGTCACCGTTATTGGGTGGAAGGCGTATTCAACGCTGGTAGGCGGGGTAGCCGTCAGCTTTTGGAAGCCGTACTCGCCGTATTCGGCGTTAACCGCTGGACGGAGCCTAACCGTCAACTAGGTTCTTGTGTGGAAGGCGTATTCAACGTTGAGCAGCCACCGCAACTCATATTGCTCCGTTGCTATGACTGCCCGGACTCCTCCTTTCCTCCAAATATTTCAACAAAGAATTTAAGAGTTTTACATATAGAGGGAAGCAATCTGGAAACACTGTGGCATCTTGAATCTCAGGTAGGTAGTCATGTAATTGATTGGCGAAAGGTTGTTTTTATTTCCTTTATTATTAAAGTTGCTTTGCTGTTTTAACATACCACGATGCACGAAGTTGAAACAAAGGGAGCATTGCAGGCACCTCGGGAGCTGAGGGAGTTGTACATCGATGGTTATAGGCTACCAAAGATTCCACAATCCATAGGGCAGCTGCGGCGCCTCGAGAAGGTTGTCCTCGCGAGTAAGGGTGTTCAAGGCTTCGAGACTTTGCCCGAACAATTCTGTCAACTGGAGTCTTTGAAACACTTGGAATTACATGAGAACGGTTTGAAGTCATTGCCAGAGTCTTTTTGGGACTTGAGCAGCCTCCAACATCTTAATTTAGCCGGGTGCACATGTTTGGAAGAGCTCCCAGATTCCTGTCCGAATCTAACCAAGCTCCAGCATATTGACTTGTCTTCTTGCATGAAATTGCGGCTGCTCCCAGATTCCTTTGGGAATCTAACCAATCTCCAGCATATTGACTTGTCTTTCTGCCAGGAATTGGAGACCCTCCCAAATACTTTTGGAAATTTAATGCAACTTAAATATCTGAGTTTGCTACGGTGTCAGGGGTTGACCATACCAAGCGAAGCCCTGGGGAACATCACCACACTTGAAACCTTATATCTTGCAGAGTGCTTTGCAGAATTGCCTCCCCAACTTACATATCAACGGTTCTTGCAAGAACTGACTTTGTCTTTGTCATCTTCAGAATTGCCAGAAGCTATTGGAAACCTAAGTAATTTGAATTTTCTGTCCATAAACAGCTTTCAATTGGAAATGCTGCCACCTTTGTTTGGTGATCTAAGGAGCTTGAAGCATTTGGAGTTCAAGTCCTGCGCCTTCAAATGTTTCCCTGATCCTATTAGAATGCTGACTCAGTTGAAAACGTTAATACTCAGAACTATGGATCTTAAACGGTTAAAGATAACAGAATGGTTCTCTGGATTGCCAACAACACTTGAAACATTACAGATTAGTGGGTGCGAAGACATGGAGGAGCTGGAGGAGCTGTCAGGTCTGGAAAGATTGGAATCTTTGAAGTTTTTGAGGATAGGTGACTGTGATGGGCTGAAGCGCATACACGGGTTGGCACAGCTGACAAAGCTTCAAAGGCTGGAAGTTTTAATGAACGGCGATTTAGAAGAGCTGCCCGGCATTGAGGGTTCCCAGTCTTTGAAGGTTGTTTTAGCCCCTAGTTGTCCCAAACTGAAGCGGGAATATGAGAGTTCACATAGAACGTGTAGATATGTTTTCTAGTGACCCCCATAAATATTGTAGACTTAAAATCCAATGTGTTAGGCTTATTTACAAAAGTTGTATTTGGTTCTTTCCCATGTCATTCTGTGCACTAGATCAAGCAATCTCTTTGTCTATCACGTATGGCGTTTTAATGAATTTAATGTTTTGATCATATATTTGTCTTCATTATTTCCAATGGAATCATATCTGGGTGCTTTATCTCTCCCCGAATCCACACCTATCCTCACACCAAGCCTCTTATATCAGCTAAAACATTGTGAATTGTGATAGCATATCAGTTACGGAGTTGTCTATAATGCGACTTTTTGGAGATTCCGGTGACGGAATCCGGCGGAAGAAATGAGGTTAAATCTTGATTTTTAGCAGTTAAAATGGTTTTTTAACTGCATATTTGGATTC
>APFE031276275.1:0-10594 GCA_000404065.3 Pinus taeda | reverse complement strand
ACATGAAGCACCAACTCTCTTTGATCGTTTTCTAGCATCGACTAGCAAGAAGCACCAAATCCCTCTTGTTGTATACACTTGTCTAGTTTACCAGAAGCACAATGTGAGGCATCAACCTCATGGATTTTTTGAAAGAACCAACTTGCAACTCCTTGGATTTTTGCAAGCACGAACTTGCAGGAGGCACAAACCCCCAAGCCTTCTCAAGCATCCACTAGAGAATGGAAGCACCAAATTCTTGTATGCAGGCACCAACCCACATTCAAATAAGAATTGCATGTTCACTCTAGTTTGGCAGCCACTCTACCTGATAACAACTTTGATTTCTACTTAATCTACTACACTTTGCAGCTCTCTATGGAAATCTTTAGCATCCCTATAATTTGTTGAACATCAGTAGTCACTCAGCTCTTGGTCTCTCTACTCTCCACAACACATAGTCTGCTCTTAGCCTTGCTTCACACAACATAGGCTCATCTCTTTGCCTTCTACTCATAATAGCTCACAGGATCCTTTGGCCTTTAACACATCACATAGGCACTTCAGTGTCAACTCACAATGCACAGGAACTTTAGCCTCACACATACAACACAAGAAACTATCGACCTTTACACACAGATAACACATGCACTTTAGCCTCACACACAGAGTGCTACTTTCAGGGTCTCTTTTCTTCTACTTAGGCACTATTGTCCTTTTCACATAGAAATGTCTCACACTTGGCCTTTCACAGTAGTGCACACACAAATCTCTTTCCTCTTGGCTCTCACTAACAACTATGTTGCATTCCCCCTACATTGTTCATTCGAGCTCTTGGGTTTTGTTCCTCAGTTTACTCTCCAATCGATGTTTTCATGCTATTCTAATTTAGTACTGTATGTTGTACCTCGACATGGTCCTGCACTCTGTTTTCTGCATTAGTCTTGGTCTTTGCCACTATATTCATTGAGAATGGGCACCTGACTGGCAGTTTCCTCCCTAATGAGCATTAATTCTTAGTCCACTACACACTTAGACTAGGCACAATCCTCTCTGTCTTCCACTCTTATGTCACTGAGGCTATCCATGCTGAGAATTTAATCTTAGTCCACTTGCACACTCCATTGAGACTCTACATGCCTCTTCATGTCTTATAATACTTCTGCATGGCTTTTCTATTTTGCATTTATATACAACGTGTGCATGGGAGGTCTTCAGCCATCAACCTTACAATTTTGCATTCAAAACCACAACTACCTATTCATACATCTTAATGGCACTCTATACCATCATATTAGAGATTTTCATCGCAGTGTTGTGTAGTGGTGTAACACTATGAAATAGATGATTATCGGCCTTCGATCAATTCTAGCACCTTTTGCATTAGACCCATGCTATATCTCCACCATAAGACTTGGTTCAGTGACCGAGTGACAACCATATCGGAGCCCCCTATATCAACATTTTTCATTTGTTGCCAATGTGCCAACAACCACAAACTTGTGATCATCGATCATCGATTTTGAAGCTCCTTCTACTCAACCCTTACCACACACTTCTCACCACAGGAATGAGGGCAGTGACCAAGGGCTTGGCCTTAAGGTGCTAAGTCACTCATCACTCTGTCGAGTTCCTTTTTATTTTGTTAAAGCTTTGAGCCATTGGTTTCTTGTGTGTTCCACAACCAAGCGCTAACACCATTGGATCCCCCTTATCTGTGATTTCCATATTACGACCAATGTGCTAACAACCATAAACCTCCAATCGTCAATCATTAATGGCCCTCTATGTTCAGCCCTAGCCCTTGGTTCTATATCTCTTTGCAACTGTGCTCTAACCATTATATCAGAGCTCCTTAATGGTGATTTCTAATTGTGACCAATGTGCCAATAGCCACAAACCTCCGATCGTCGATCATCGATGTGATGTTATCACCTGCCACACGACACTCTCTGATTGGTGACATGTGTCCTTCCAAAACAATCAAATATGCCTGCCACGTGTCCTTCCCTACCTCCACGTCATGCTAACATTAGCTGCCACTTGGCCTTATCGGAACCAATCAAATCCTGCCATGTGTCCTCATTGGAGCTAACCACATGCTGTCATGTGTCCTTATCGGAGCATACCAGATGCTGCCATCTATCCTTATCAGAGCCTACCACTAGCTGCCATGTGTCCTCATCAGATCTCATCACTAGTTTCTATGTATCCTTATTGGACCCAATCGGATGCCATCACGTGTCCTTCTTAGAGGAGAGAGAAACTACCTCGCCAACCTTTGTTTTGCGATGAATTCCTTTGTTAATTTGCATTAGTCTCTCCCGAAGGATTTAACAATGAAAGCACAATCCTAGTGTTTTAATTCAATCATTATTCGTTGATCGAAGAATTCCAATGGCTATCATATATGAAATTGCCAATGCCAATCTTTGATGCACCACTGTGCACCAACTACCAAGACCTCTCATATGTGATATCACAAATCACATATCACACATTGTTGTTATGTTGCACCACTGATCCTTCAATCATCAATCGTGATTCACTGGGACCTCCGATATATGGGATCGCTGACATACAATGCTTGTTGATCGTTCAATACTCTTATCTCTGATTTGTGGGAGTTCTAATATGCGAGATCTCCGATCTATGAGAATTCCAATCTACGGGACATCCTATCTGTGGGACGTCTGATGCTCTGAATTGTGAGACATCCGATTTACAATTATCGATATAGCTACCCTCCGATTTCCAATTTCTAATATGGCTTGGCTTACGATCTTTGATCTTCGATATGCTCAATTCCCCTGCTTGAGGCTTCAAACCCATGAACTTCAGTAGGTCATAAATTTTGAACCACAAGTCCATTTTTCGAATTCCGCATATCATTGGAATCTATTGTAGAGCACTTTCCATTGGAAAGAGCCTGATTAGCCATTGTGCCCATCTGCTACCTCAAAATATGGCCCCAAACTCACTGCGATTCTTTCTACTCCTTGACTCTCCAGACATCGAAAATCACACCTGCTAAGGTGATCCCCTACATGAAGCCTACAACAACCATGGACTTCAATCTTGGGCCATCACTACCAATCATCTGCTACAACAGGCATCCAAGCTTGTCTTGTTGACATCAATTCCAACACTGTTGCCATTCAGTTAGGCACTGCCAACTTCCCAACACACTCTAACATGACTGTCGACATCAATGCCAACACACTTGTAGATGCCTTCACTAGGCCATTGGCCATCCACACTATGCCAACTGTCCAACACCTCCTCCCTAAAGTTATGTTGATTTCCTCCCTCCATGTAGCCATAACAAGTTTATTGAAATTTGCTACATATGTGAGGGTCAAGTGAGCCTCCACATGGATTCTATTAATCAATCCCTATTGTAGAGTCATATGGTCCAACCACACTCACAATATTAGTTGTTGGTGGTTCCTCACATGATGATGCTACCAAGTTCCCATGCTGCACTAGTGTGTAAATCAATGTGGCTAGCATTGTCTGGGTCTTAGTAATGCTATCCATAATTGGAATTAGCTAAGAAAGGGGTTAGCCCTACATCTAAGTGGATGAAGACCTAATATTTGGTTGCACCTAGCATTTTGTCTATCTTCTGGAAACACATGACCCACCCTCTAGAATTTTCCCATGTCAAAGTAGTTGACATGGAGTCTAAGTTGGTAATCAACCCATAACTTCCTCAAGAAGTATAGAGGTACCTCCCTATTATTACAAGGAGGTTTATCGAATACCATAAACTACCTATCCATCCAATTGTCTAGAAATGGTTGGTAGGTGCACTGGTCCATTCATATAATTTATGTTAAGTGATAAAGGTTGGTTTTTTCTTGGGTCAAGAAACAGACAAGAGATGTTCTTTTATTAATGTTGAGTCTATGATATGATCTTTATTTAAATTAGTTCTATAGTGTTCATACATTCTAGCATTATAATCAGAAATATTTATTAGCTAGCTTTGCACATTGGAGATGGTTGATACAATTAAGTATTAGACTTTGCAAGAGACACTCATGATGTCTTTCCAATGTTTTGGAGTCGAGTATCAATGACCTCAATGCAGCTAAGGATGCATCAATTTCATCATTTGGATTTCTTGGTTCTTGGTTTGGGTTTGGTTGTTCTAAATTCTTGGTTTAGTGATGGTGGTTTTTGGTTATAATGAGGTTCCATATTAGCCAATTTCCTTGCCATTTAATAAAATGATTGTGTTCAAGGTATTATTTTGGTTTTTTCCCAATTTTAAACCAAATTTAACGACAAAATAGAACATTAGAATGTTTACATGGTTTCCAAAGACAAAGTATGGTGTTCATTTGGTGCTCAAGGTTGTTCGAGAAGCAATAGTTTAGCTCAATGTCTCCCCAAAACATGTTGTGTTGTCCCAATGTGATAAAAAAATGGTGTTGTAGGCACCTAAAAAAATATTCTCAAGAATGTATGTCTATTCCAAAGAATGCGTGTACATTCCTAAGTCATTTTGAGTTGGCATCCTAGTTGGTAGATTAGGCTTGTCGATCCTAGACACTAGGACATGCATGTGTTCCTGCAGGTGCATGTTCTTAATGGCCTATTTCCACTTTTAAGGTGATCATTGTTTGTGTGCCTACCATATATTAGAGGTTTTTTTTTTCTTAAAGGCTTCACCCTATGTTGTTCAACGAAATATTAGGGGATCATTTTTTGTGTGTAATTCTTATGTTTTTCCTATGTTTATAGCGTAAAATTATTTTACCTTAATATTCACAAATTTTATAGAGACTACAATAAAATCATTAGAAATTTTGAATATTTTTACAAAAAATCATCAATATTTTTAATTTTGCATATAGGGACATATAAGATTTCCACCCACGTTTCTACACTTTAAAATATATTTCCATCTTTAAAAATTCACTGCATGTTATTCGATTTGAGGGAGATGCATAGTTCCTACCAATGTTTTGACATAGAGTTGACACAGTGGAATTATGTGTGCGCCACGCACACAAATAGCTTAGAGAATTTGAGGTCAAAATAGGCCTCCTAAGAAATGTATAACCAAAATAAACTTTCTTAATGCCCCCCATTACCACTTTTAAGGTGATCATCTTTGTGTGCCCACACATATATATAAAGTTTTTTATAATTAAAAGGTTTCAATGATATGTTGTTTAACGAAAATATTAGGGGATCATTTTTGCAAATGAGCTAATTCTATATGTTTTTTCTATATTTTATAGGGTAAAATTATTTTACTTTAATGTTCACCAAATTTTATAGAGACTACATAAAATCATTAGAAATTTGAATAGTTTTACAAAAATATCATCAATCATTTTACAATTTATTGTATTAGGGACATATAAGATTCACCCAAGTTTCTAGATTTTAAAATATATTTCCATCTTTAAAATTTTCACTCATGTTATTCAATATGAGGGAGATGTGTAATTCCTACCATGTTCGACATAGAGTTGACGCATGAAAATTATGTTTGTGCACACACATAAATAACATTAAAGAACTTTTGAGGTCTAAAATAGGCCTCCTAAGAAAAATGTACAATCAAAATAAACTTTATAAGGCCCAATAGGATTTAATAGGATTTAAAATGATGATGTCAACCATGGGATGATTCACCTTTTTTTTGGGTAAAAAAGTAAAAAGATTAAAAAAATATAAAATAATAAAACTACTTTTTCAACTTGTATTTTCAACTTATCTCACTAAGGTTTTACTCAAATTTCAATTGGGAGTACTCGTTGGATGCAAAATTTAATTCCTCATCCAAGGAATACACATGTTGCATACTTTCAATGGACCCTACTACACGAAAAATGAGAAATAAATGAAAATTCATGATTGCAATCACGTTTTTCATGTATTTCTCATTTTTGATGTAGCAAAGTCCCTCGAAAGTATGCAACATGGTTACTTGTTAGATGAGGAATCAAATTGTGTATCCAACGAGCATTACCGCTTGAAATTTGAGTAAGCCCATGAAGAGATAAGTTGAAAATACGAGTTGAAAAAAATAGTTTTTTCTTCTTTCTCTAAAATTTGATGATGTAATCTAATCTTATTTTATTATTTCCACTATTATTTTATAATTTCCTTAGGAGGCCTATTTTAGACCTAAAAATTCCCCTAATGAATGTAGATCCATCTCAACCCCTAATCTATCAAGTGTCATGAGGGATTAATCCCTGAAGGTTAAAAGTTCTTTTAGATTAAAAAAAGAGGAAATATTTGCACCTCTTGGGATTTGATCCCTCTTGATAATAATAATTTCGAAGTCAAGATGGATCTATGTTAGTATCTTTGCATTCACATTCAATATTTAAACTAGTTTAGATATATTAGAGAGCATTAACAAAACATCTTTTGCTTTTTAAATCCAAAAAAATCAATCGATAACTCATCAAAATATCTTAAGCAAAGCTTAAGTTCAAAGCTAACTTGTTTCCATTATAACCTTGAGGCTAATGCTAAGAGCCCACAAGCTAGAGCCTAGTAGGAAACCCTACTATAAGGGAGCATCTACCCGTCTAATTTGAAAAAATTACCAACCAACCATCATATCTTAAACAACATTCTTACCATATCTTTCCACCTTAGTTCAATTTAGTGCTCCTTTAACTTGACCAATTATTTTCCCACTATTTTTTTCACCCTTTGTCTAATCGTCACTATCACGATGGTTGTGTCTCATGCTCTCTTCTATAAAATATTGACCCTACATTCCCTTGTCAATTTTATTTGTTTTAAAAAGTTCAATAGTATTTATGCATGAGAAGTGAAAACATAAATGTTTGATTTATTTAAAAAATGAGTTATGAAATATAAATAATTTTCGATTTTATTTGTTTTGAAGAGTTGGTTATGTGCGGGAGAAGTGAAAACATAAATGCTTTATTTATTTCAAAAATGATCATAAAACATGAGTGTTTGATTTATTTACTTAATGCGATTTTTTTTTTTAAAGTTATATTTTATGGAATTATTTTAAAAGAGTATGGTCTAATTATTATATATTTTAGAATTTTTTATTAATTTTGTAAAATTGTTTGTGTGAATTTTAATTTTTATATAGAGTTTTATTATATATGTAATCAACAACATGAAAATTTAAAAAAAGATTCACCACTCAAATTTATAATTTAAAAAAAATAATTATATTATAACAACACTGACACTTGCGCTTCTAAACACTTGCGCTTCTAAACAGAGCGCAGGCAAAGAGGAGTAAACTCGGCCAAACAGAAAATCCACAACATTATTGAAGGAAAGGTCAGCAAACACAGATAAAAGCTCTTTAACCTACTTCCATTGTTGCCCCACCATGAACACTCCGCGAAAGTCTTCAGCGAAATCCACATTACATTGAACGATGAACTCATCACCTCACGTTGAATGCAGATTCTACGCGTCTTTATCTCGAACAGACAACGTGTCTTCCGCAAGGAAGAGCGAGCAACTGATTCTAATAACCGTTTCAAAACACAGCACCAACTAACTAACCACACCACGAAAATATCCGCAATTTATTGACAAATTGTGAAGTTTTGAATACATCTCATAAAATCCATTTATTTAGCGCAGAGTACTGTGATTAGAGGAAGCCATTTCCCACGCGATTAATTTGCTGGCCGTGACAGTGGTAGTGCTGTTATTGAAGGCGTAAAGACGGGCGTCTTTGCCTATTGCCAATGTGGGATAAGCTCTAGCAGTTATGCACGCCTTTCCCCCTTCTCCAAAGCTCTCCACTATTGAATGATCAACCTGCATTTTCATTTCATGGCCGTTGCAACAACAAATTAAAAAAAAAATTAGTATGTAGTGGGAAAATATTAAAACCTATATTTAGTTTTTCGTGCTCTCACAAAGATACCGCACTAGCAGTTTAGAAATAAATAAAAGTGGCTAAAATCTTTACACTTCACAGGCAAAATAAAAAAAAAAAAATTCCTGTGAAACAGCTTACCAGGACTCGCAATGAAAGGCTCTTTTCCTTGAAAGAACCCACATGATTCACGAAAGTTCCATATGTTGTCTTATCAATGGCGCTCAACAAAGACGATCTGCGAGCATTCACACAATTTGAAAAACATTAACGTACTGTCTTTTGTCTGGGATTGATTGATTCAGATGAATAAGTTTTCACAATATTTATGAAGTTTTACCTGCTCTGGTCACTGCACATTAATAACTTCAATTCTGTTCGATAGCGAACAATCTGAAAAAACACAGCAGTGCGTTCATTCAAGTCCTTGGAAGCTAAAACAAGCAGCCCAAATGGCCCAACAACAGTCCTGGCAGCTGACCCCATCCGGCTGCACAGCTGCTGAGCTGTCGAATTTACTCCCACCTCGTCTTTAAACTCCGCCATTTCGACCCTTGGGAGATCAAAGGAGACTTCCACATCGACCTAATAGCAAATCCAATTTCACCAAGTAAATTAAAAAAACGAAAACAGAGATTACAAAGAGGGGACAATTCTTAAAATCTCTGGGTCATGAAAGGGATCTTTGCTTCAGCCAAGATCATAGAGGGCCTGTTCGATTTTCCGCACAAGAACTGCCAACTATTACAAGAAAAATAAATATCAGAGCAATTACTTAGCGTAAATCAGAGGAAGGAGGGATGAATCCTTATCCCCTGAGATTGTTAGGGGCAACAATTCCGAGGCAAAGAGTATTGAAGTAAAGGAATTTAATGTATCTGACGAGCACCTGCGCAGCGTTAATGCCTGCAATTTCTACAACGGATCCACTGCTGAGATCTATATTCTGTTTCAATGTTTTCTTTCGACGAAGAGCTTCTACTTCGGAAACTGGCCACTGTAAAAGCCGCGTTCTTGTGGCGCTGTCAAGCCAGATGGTTCGTGGAATCGCCTTTACAAGAAGGCCGCATACGTTAAAAAGGAAAAAAAAACGTAAAACATATAAATACAGCAACGCAGAATCAGATTCTTAGCTTGAGAGTGATTTCAATGAATTAAAAACGTTTCTAAATATTTGTTTCCTAATATTACACACTAAAATCAAAAGGGATTGGGTATGTACACTGCATTAAATTAATCAGTCAAATACAAGTCAGGAATTTTTGTCTGATCCCTTCATTTCCGAATTACAATTTCTCGTCTTGTTTCATAATCAAAAGAAGAGAATATTGCTAACCAAGTAAACAGTCTTCACGCATAAAACTAAGGAAATCTAATGTCTACAATGATAAAGTTTCACTCAGAAAGTCTCCTTATCTTGAAAACAAGAATGTCTTATCCGTCTCCCTCAGCCTTTAATCTAATTAATCTCTAGTATAGACAGTCTTCACCTGAACACCGGCCCAACCCTTGCTGATATCATCGGACACGCTATCCGATTCGTTGATCCATCCCCACAGAATTCGCCTCTGCTTATTTTGATCAAAAAATGTCTTGGAAGCATAGAATTTGCCATAGTCATATCTTAACCCATTTTCGTCATCACTACTGGTATTATCTGGCACGTATCGATCCATGTCCCGCAAATAGGTTCCCACTGTATAATACTCGTACTTGTAATCGTCGAGACTCACCTTCAAAACATGTTTAAGTGAATGCCGAATAGCGGACGTGTCTAATCCTTCCTTCTCTTTACCTTCCCAGAAAGAGGAACGGCGTAAAAGTCCGGACATTCCCACATTCCGGTCAATTTCGACGAATGTAGAGGATGCTTGGCCTTCACCCAGTGGAAGAAGTCCTTGCTTTTGTATAACAAAGCCACTCCTCTCCGATTCCTCTTATTTCCAACTAGAATCCTCCATTTTCCATCGTGGCCAAGCCATCCGGTGGTGGGATCCCTGAATGAGCTCCCATTGATCCCAAATTCTGGAATCAAAAGAGGATTCTGGGGGATCTTTACCCATTCCCTCAAAAGAGGATCAGTGGCATCCTTAGGAACAACCATGCTCTGCAACTGTTGGGATGAATTGGCCCATCCTGTGTACAGAATCACAGGCTTGTCTCCGGGCAGTAACGTTGCCGAACCGGACCAGCAGCCCTTTATATCATACCATTCACTCGGAACAATGGCAGGAGCCAGTGAATGCCAGTTAATGAGATCCTTGGAAACAACATGCCCCCAGACAATATTTCCCCACACCGCTCCTTGAGGATTATACTGGTAGAAGAAATGGTAGGATCCCTTGTAGAACATGGGCGCTGCAAAACCAACGCAATTCAGATTCATCACAGAGAAATATATTAAATCTAATAACGATTGAATGCATGAGTTGAAACCGAATGAAAAGCTCACCATTTGGGTCTGTTGGGTATGCAGGCAATCACAAACAAACGAAAAGAAAGTTAGAAGATCTGTTTAAATCCCAAAACAGAAAATCTAAATGTGAAAACGTAAATAGGATGGAATATACAGACCATTCATCCAGTTTCTTTGAGGCTGAAAATGGTAGCCTGTACGATACCGCTGTTCAACTCTTGTGCTCTCAGCGTTAACAATATGCGTCACATGGGAAGCCCGCGTAACAGCAGAAATGCTTAACCATAGCCATGCGATAACTATGGCATCGATCAGAACCCGTCGAGCCGATGATCCCATTC
>APFE031276273.1:35434-89476 GCA_000404065.3 Pinus taeda | reverse complement strand
CAACCGACGTCATTAGGTACACAGGCCTTACAAGCCCTGCGACTAGTTACCTTTTTCCCGGTCACTTGGATAACTGGTGGGAAGAGGGATCTTGTTCACACTAGGGGAAGCTAAACTCCTAGGTATAGAACTATTAGCCCAGTACCCGACTGAATCGAATAGCTCCTCGGTTACTCACAGATAATATTCACTCGATGATAGAATGGTGGATCAGTGAGGACTCGGGCAAGTGCAAAGGTAGCAAGGGACCCTCCATAAGCTAGCGGAGGTTAGGGAAGTTTGACTTCTCGTTTTCTCATATCAACTTGGCCATCTTGACCCATTTGAAGCTTACTTTTTCAGATCTGCCTTGGCGGCACTTTGACCACCCTTCCCTCCTAGTTTTACTTATTCACCTTGGCGGAGGTTTGATGCTTTGTCCCTTGCCCGATGTGGACAAGCGACTACATTCCTTTCTTTCTTTGTTCTTCTTATTATTGGGTTTACAGCATATTTGGAGTGGTTTCTCTCTCTTTCCTGTTGTTCCTGCCGAGTTGTTGTTGTTGTTCTCGCCCACCCAGTCGTTGCCCCTAGCGGTACCGTCAATCGCCGTTTGCTCTTCTGCCCATAGCGGTATCGTCTGTCGAGGGTGCTCTTTTCCCCATAGCGGTATCGTCCATCGCTGAGTGTTTCCAGTAGCGGAACCTCATGGGATGTTTTGGGGGCAAGCAATCAAGCACTCATTTCTCTTCCATTGTGGGCAGGTGGTTGGTTCCTTTATTGAATAATCTCTGTAGGTGGAGGCTCCCATTCCAAGGTTAGGTTGAAACTGGCTCCCTTTGGCCCCTACCCATGGTTAGGTCGAAACTAGACTGCCCCTTTCCCTTAATTGGGGATGAGGTTCTGCTACCACATAGGGGTTGGCACCACCTATCAGGTGAGATGAGTTAGGCCGGTAGTGAGTCAGTCATTCCGGGAGTCAGTCGAACTTGAGATAGGCCTGGACAACGACGATAATGTGTCTGTGGCCCGGTCACTTCCAGCATTAGTCCGTGAATAGACATTAGTTACATTTGCATGAGTACTGGGATAGCCTTCATACGTCCTTCCTTCTTGCCCTTACCGAGACGGAACACACGTTCCTACCTCATGCACACAGTGCAGACTTACTGCCAGACATAGTAGCCTCTGTCAGAGACAGAGAGAATATGCCTCTGGGACCAATTGATTGAAACCTGGATCAATTGTATAATCACCTGGATTGAGCCTTGGATGAAGGTACAGGCCTCTAGTGAATAACCACCTGTAAGCATAAACTTTCAGAAAGGATATGTTTCATTAATAGAAAAGCCATTTCGTCGTTTTGATTAGAATTCTTTGGCTCTTCAAAAGTAGCAATTTTTTAGTTACCAAATAATGTGGAATGAGGCCGTGTAGCCCACCTAGCTAAAGTATATGAGTTGTTGAGTAGCCAATCCATTCCCAGGAGGTGTCATTGCTAGCCGATCATAGCCGATTGATCCTAGACGATAGCCAACTATTGCCGAATCCCCTGTTTCATCTAGCCCACCTCATATTGGCAACTAGCTGATAGCCAATAGCCCAGCATTGCCAATAATAGCCCGTAGCAGCACATATTTCTCATAAATATATACCTATAAGTCCTGATCTCAAACTCTACCTTTACCTCTACCTAGACCCTCTAACAATACGGAGCCTTGGGAGTAATGTTCTTACCTGGGTGGGCTGTTAGCTCAAGGCTTATGTGAAATGTATCTAGCCCCTCCTTGAATATATCTATATAGCCCCCTCTCGCTGAATGTCTCTCTATCTACCTGCCCTCCCTTACCTGGATGGCTCTATCTACTAGCCCTACTTCGTTCAGCAAGAGTGAAACCTCGATCTCCTAGCGTCCGATGAGTGGCTCGTAGAATTGATATCTAATAGGATTTGACCTCACCCGTGCATAAGCCTCCTGCTGCTTCCACCTTCAAGATATTATTATCACATTTTGGTTTGTTAGGAAGGAAACTAGCTTTTGAACTTGATATGAGGAGCCCCAAATGAACATTGAAAGTTATGCTTTTCTTTGAAAATCAAAGGTCCGAAGGGCTTGCACTTCTGAGGGCAAGGAGTTACCCATATTCACCGGGACAGACAAGGCTTACCCCTACGGAACATAAGTTCCTACCTCAACTTTATGCTATAAGCACGCATTACTTACAATGCACCTGTTTAGGATCACATACGCCAGGTCATAGCCCATAAGCACTGTCAAGAGCTATTGCTGCTAGAAGGAAGGTCATTGCTACAAGCTCTAGTCATTGCCAACCAGAGCCGCCATAAGGTCATTCCAGTCAGAGCCCACAAGCAACAGTAAGAAACACTCATAGCCGATCAGAGCTGCCATCAGACCCAGGAGACCTAGCCAGGAAAACTAACCGGGAGAACTAATCTTAGCAGTCATAACTCCTCGAAGGAAACACAGCCCCCGACCCTTCTCCCTATACATAGATGCAACGATGCAACCTCGACCCTTTCAATTTACACAACCGTGGCCCTACACCTCCAACCTCGACCCTCCAACTAGACCCTTGAACCCACAGAGAAATCCTAGAACCTTGGCCTAGAACCTTACCCTACGGAACACAGGGAGGGCTCCTACCTGGCCTGGGATACTCAGCTTGCTTACTCGACTAGAGACAGGAAGATTACATGGTTGTTACTTACGAGCATTTCGATTGAGAATGATTGGATTAGATTGGATTTGAAACTGATTAGTCTTCTGAGAGGGCCAACGGACGGAAGCAGCACACATATTGGGGGGGGGCGCTACTACGGACGGTACAGTATGGGAAGGTACGGTACAGGGCCGAGTGAGTGAGGCACTGAGGGTATACGATAGCCGCTAGTCTTCGGGTTGTCGATGCCAAGAGGTCAGTCCAGTGGTCGCCGATAAGGAAGGAGGTAGTCTTTGACAGAAAGTGACGAGAGCTGCTAGTCAATGCCAGGTGCCAATGCGGCTACTCCATGCCCCTATTCACTCGATGACAGGTTTAGATGCCGGTGGCGATCCAAGTGTGGGTGCACTCAATGACAGGTTTCAACCACTAAATGCCAACAGTCGAAACAACTGTTGATCATTCCCAGGAAGGAGGTGCCGATTGATTGTTGCCAATGGATAACCGTCCGTTGACAATACCCAGGAGCCCATACCCACCGGTATATGCCAGTTGTCGCCGAGTTCAAGGCACAGTTGATAGCAAAGAAAGACAAGTTGATTTACCAGTTGAGTGCTTTATAGACTTGCACCCCTCGATTGATACAGGGATGGGCTTGATACACTCTTAGGAGGAAGCCACATAAAGCAACCACATAACTCTGGACATATGCATGGTACGACGGTACGGTATGGCACACGGTACGGGAATGAATGGATATCCTACCTGGGATGGACTGCACGGTTGGGCTGGGATACTCGGCTTGGGTTGGGCTCATGGGCTGCTCCGCTAATCCAATGGGGCTTGGATACTCAGCTGCTTGGCTATTCGACTGGACTAATTTAAGTGTGCAAGGACTTCATCCCCCACATTAAACTGCACTTCCCACCACTTTAAATCTACCTGTTGTTTATATTTCTAATTGCTGTCATGCAACTTTAATTTCACCTGCTCGTGTAGATCATTCATTGCTTTAGAAAAATCTTCCCCATCAACACTTCTCTTTTCCAATTTTCCCAGATCCTGCAACTCATGTACTCCGCGAGGGTGCATGCCATACAAGATCGGAAATGGACTGTGCTCTGTGTTGTGGTTCGGTGAATCGTTATAAGTGAATTCCGCCTAAGAAAGTGCACGATCCCATAACTATGAATTTTCTCTAGTCAGGCTTCGTAGCAGGTTCCCTAAACTCCTGTTCACCACTTCCATTTTCCCGTCAGTCTGTGGGTGATATGCGGAGCCGAAATTCAACTATGTATCCAACTTCTTCCACAAGGTGCACCAAAAGTGTCTTACGAATTTCACGTCCCTATTAGAAATAATAGATCTGGGTAGGTCATGTAATTTGACAATCTCAATGGAAAACAAGTGAGCTACGTGAGTAACATCACTGGTTTTTATACAAGGGATGAAATGTGCCATTTTTGAAAACTAGTCTACCACCACCATCACCGAGTTGAAACTTCACTGCGTTCTTGGCAGACCCAAGACAAAGTCAATGCTGACCGAGTCCTATGGTCTACATGGAACAAGCAGTGGCGTCTAAAGTTCTGTGTTTTGACTGTGTCCTTTCGCCAATTGGCAAACTTTACACCTACTCACATATCGTTGCACATCCCTTCGCATTCTTGGCTAGTAATAAAAGTGTCTGAGCTATTCTAAAGCTTTGTCTATGCTGAAATTTCTGGCTAGACTTCCATTGTGCTTCTCCCGAATGATATTTTCTCTCATCAAACAGTCGGGAATGCATAATTGTCCCCATTTAAACAATAGCTTCTCCTGTAAATTATAGTCCAACCATGGACTATTATCTCTCAACAAGGGATTCTGAAAGGCTTCATAAGCCTCTTTGAAATCCATGTGATACAAGTCTTCCAAATGCTCAAAGCCCATCACTTGTATTGTACTTTCCTACAAGAGTAAGGCTCTTCTACTCAATGCATCTTCCACCTTGTTGGCCTGCCCGCTGACGTGTTTCAACACAAAGGTGAAACTCTGCAAATATTCGACCCACTTAGCATGCTTGTGGTTCAATTTATGCTGTTGCATCACATATTGCAGCGCAAAATTACCAGAAAATAAAACAAACTCACTCTCCAGTGGATAGTGTCTCCAATGCTTCAGTGCTTGGACGAAAGCATAGAATTCTTTGTCATGGGATGAATACTTCTCCCTGCTCTCATTCAACTTCTTGTTGAAAAATGCAACAGGTTTGTCTTCTTGGCTAAGTACAGCTCCAATGGTTGTACCGCTTGCATCACAGCGAGCCTGGAAAAGCTTATTAAAATATGGCAATCTTAGAATTGGTCTTTCTGTAATCTTCTTCTTCAGGAGCTGAAAGCCTTTCTCTGCTACCTCAGTCCAATGAAAAGGCTGATTTACCATTTTTATAGTGTCCAACACAGGTGCGTAGATTTCACTAAAATTTCTTATAAATTTGCGATAAAAACTTGCCAGCCCATGAAAACTACATATCTCAAACAAGCTTTTCGGGGATGGCCAGTTAATGATAGCTACAATCTTCTCTGGGTCCATCTTCAACTCGTTTTTTGCAATCACAAAGGCTAGATAAACCAGTTCTCTTTGAAGAAAAGTACATTTTTTTAGATTTATCAGTAGCTTATTCTGCTGTAATTTTTCCAGCACACTTCGAACATGTCGAAAGTGTTTCTCCTTAGTCTTGCTGAAAATTAATATGTCATCAAGATACACTATTACAAACTTTCCAATGAACTCTTTCAACATTTCATTCATCAGTCACATAAAGGTACTAGGGGCATTACTTAAACCGAACGACATTACTAGCCACTTGTACAACCCTTCATTGGTCTTGGAGGCTGTCTTCCACTCATCTCCTTCCTTGATTCGAATCTGATGACAGCCACTCTTTAGATCAATTTTTGAGAAGTATGTTGCCCCACTCAGGCAATCCATCATATCATCCATCCGTGGAAGTGGAAATCTGTACCTAATGGTGATCTTATTGATGGCCCTCGAATCCATGCACATTCGCCATTCTCCTCCTTTCTTGGGAGCAAGAACTATTGGTATTGTGCAAGGGCTCATAATCTCCCTTATCAACCATTTATCTAGCAACTCCTGTACCTGTTTTCTGATTTCCTCATTATCTTTGGGTCTCGTCCTGTATGCTGCCTTGTTCTATAGACTTGCTCTAGGTATAAAGTCAATATGATGACTAATCTCTTAGGAGGCAACTTGTCTAGTAACTCGTCCAATACAATATCACTAAATTCCTACAGCATTTTCTAAATTTTTGCAGGTAAATCATACATTTTTGTGTGCAACAACACTGTCTTTTCCCTCCTCACAATAGCATAGTTAACTTCACTTTCTTCAATCTATTTCAAAAACTATTTTCCACCCATTAGTAATGCTTTCGTCCCACTTGTTTCTATTGTCTCTTCCTCCTTAACGGGCACAACTGTGTGCTTGATCCCATCCTTGACAAACTTGTAACAATTTGTCTTCCCATCATGCACTACCTTCCAGTCATACTGCCATGGCCTTCCTAGCAGTATATGACACACGTTCATTGGCATAATATCACAAATAACCTTGTCTTTGTACCTGCCAATGTGGAACTCAACTTCATACTGTTCATCAACCAAAAACTGATGGCCTTTCTGCAGCCATGACACCTTGTAAGGAGTGGTGTTCTTCAACTGCTTCAAATCAAACTTCTCTACCATCTCGGTGGAAACCAGATTGTCTGTGCTCCCACTGTCAATAATCAACTTGCTGCATTTTCGGTGCAACTTACAAACTATCCAGAATAATTCTTTCCTTTGAGTTTGTTCAATTGTTTCTTTGGTTCGTTTCAACAACACTTTATTCAAAACTAAGGCTTCCCCTATTTTCAACACATTTTCTGCTTCTTGGGGTAGTGCCTTTGCTTCCTCTTGTTGTGCAACAAACGTTCCTCTCTGGCCAGCTTGTTCCACTTCAGGACATTCAAAAGATCTGTGCCCCCATTTGTGGCACCTATAGCACTGATAGTTAGCTCCTCTACCTCCGCCATTCCCTCTTCCTTGCTGATATGGCTTGCTAGCTCTAGTGCTATCTCCTTTTTCTTTTTTCCTGAAGTCTTGGAACTGTTTCCCTCTTCACTATTATTGGCAATTCGTCCTCTGCCATAAGGTTGTCCTCGTCCTCTGCTGGTTCCCTGTCCTCTCCTAGAATTTTGTTTTTTGGTGACCTTCTCCTCTACCTTCAAGACACTTTGGTAGGCTTCCTCGATATTTTTCGGGGAAAGAATGCTAATTTCATCCAATATTTCTAGTCTCAGACCATTTACATACATTGTTGTTTTCTCTGGGGTGTCCTCTGTGTAACCAGCCCTTAAATTTACATAGTAGAATTCTTTCGTATATTCTCTCATTGTCATCCCTTTTTGCCTCAAATTCTGCACTTGCCGATGCAGTGCAATATGGTAATCCTTGGGCATAAATCTTCCCTTCATCTTGGCCACCATTCTTGGCCATTTCTTTATTGGCAACGTGTTCATCCTTCTTCTTTCCCCTTGGACACTGTCCCACCACAAGGCTGCGTGTCCTTTCAGCTTTGTTGTAGTGAAATTAACTCTCCGATCCTCACTAAGCTCTTCACATTCAAAATATTTGTCCAATTCATTGATCCAATCCAAAAAAACTTATGTGGAAAAGCTACCATCGTAATTTGGAATCTTTGGCTTGGGCTTGCTGCTAGCCAATAAAACTGACCTCAACAATCTCATCTCCGGCCCTTCTTCATCCGATCCACCTGTTGTAACTATGGCTTCTTCTTTGCTGTCATCTCCTTCCTGCTTCAACTGCCTCCAGACGGGCAATAAGAATCCGTATTTCCTCTCTCAATCCTTCATCTACTGCTTTGCGCACACCTCTCCCATGTCCTCGTCTCCCAACTTCCATGTCTATCTTGGCACTTTTAATTTCTTGCTCTGATATCACTTGATGGGTCCAACCCCCTCTTTACCCTTAACAAACTATATAAAATGGATATTGATTAATGTGATGATTTCGACGGTGATTAATGATGTGATTAGTTTAATCAATAGATGATTACAATGATTTGCACAGATATTTTGGTTTTGGTCTTTATTTCTTGTACCTGCACCGTTGGATGAGGGACATGTGTCCCTTCCTCGATAAATACCCTCCCACCTTGATTAATGTTCTCAAGCCCTACTCACTTGGTCATTTGTTCGTCATTTTGTGGTTGTTCGAGGGTTTCACTGTTTGTTCTCCAATGCGATTTTTCTACGTGAATGTGCTTCTACTGTTTTTTTTGTTCGGCCTTGGTTTGGGTACGTGCTCTACTCTACCGGTTGGTAAGTATGCTCACTGTTATGTGCTTATTTTTTTCCTTTGTCTCCGCACTTGATGAGATCTGTCACTCCATGGAAAGTGTGCTTTTCATGGAGGCTTTCAGTTCCTCTGTATACATTCTCAGCTGGTTGTTTTGTCTATCTATTAGTGTTTTCTCTTTTCCTCGGTTTCTTTCATTCAGTTGCTCTCGAAATTTATCAGGTTATGTTGCTCTGTTGCGTTTGCAGTTTGTGGTCTCGGGGGTTTATGGCTTCAGCTCTGTCCACAGCAACAAGATAAGTCATTGCTCCAAGCTATCATTAACTTCTACTTTTTCCTCCGTTAATTGACACAGTTGCTCCTTGTGAGCAGAGAAACACTTTGGTGACCGCGACCTCGAAAATTTGTTTCTTCTCTGGTAAGTTCCGAACCCTAGGCTCTCTATTGTTTTGTTCCTTCAGTTTTTTTTCTCCACGTAGTTCTCACACTCTGTTCTGGTGAATGATTGCAGGTGGGATCATTTTGGAGACCCTGGTTCCCTCTACGACGCATGCTGGCAAGACTTGGTAGGGTCACTCTTTAATAACTTTGCATATTTTGTTGCTTCTATTGTCATTGGCTTAAGTGATGGCCTAGTTAGGTTTAGGCATAGAGTTCTCTGTCTTTACTTTTGCGTAGTGTTACTGTAGGCCTCAGACCTTGCGTTGTCACAGTTTATGTTTGTGACTGTAGGGTTTACATGTTAGAGTTTTTCAACCCATTTCCCACTGTGAACTTGTTGAACTTAAACATTATTAAATTCCATATGGACTATAATTTATATTGACAGAGATTGTATTATTTCTTTTTATGAGTAAATGAAAAGGGTTCCGTTACTGAGGAAGTACTTGTGTTGATTCGTTCTATCTTTGTTGTCTGGAACTTGTGTGTTATCAAAACTTCCTTTCGCTCATTTTGCTTTAATTTTTCTGGGACTCCAATATCCGTCCGAGTTTCTATAGGTTCTCCGGATTTGACACTTATGAAGTCTTCTTGTCTATAGGCCTATTATATTTATACAGATAGAAAAATATACATTCTCTATAGAATAAAATAAAAAGGACTTTCTTTCACTGTGTTAGGTAATTCATATTGAAAGACTGTAAATGGACTGCTATGGGATGTTAGAATGTAAAATTTTGTGTGCTCAAAGATTTCTATTATTTTCTTTTTCAAAATCAAACCTGTCACCATACATTCTGTTGTCTTTCGAATGAATTTGACAGACAGTTTTTCCTTAACTGCTATTAGTTATATTTGATGGTTTTTCCAGTTTCTAAAACTATTTATTTTTCCTACATTGTGATTTGTAAAAGATAACATAATAAATACAAAAGACAGTTAACTACAACAATTGTTTTAACTCAACCTTTTCCTTCCTAAATGCTACATCATTAATAAAATAAAATAAAATTATAATTATAATTTTCACTTGAAAGTTTCTCCTCAGTCCTCACAGAGACCAAATGACCCTCCATCATGATGATCCCCTTTAGCTGGATGCTCCTACATCACAACGCCTCACCTCATCCTACCTCACGCTCACCTCATCCTCACTCACTTCACTCACCTCCACTCACTTCCCTCCTCCATCAACTCCTCTTCACGTGGATGGAAAAATGAATTTTAGGTTGATTCAATGGTTTGTGAATTAAATTTTTAAATAATATTATATTTTTTTATAAAATATATTACAATTTGAATTATAATATTAACATAAATTAATATATTTTAAATTATTTTACTAATCATTTTATATTAATTTAATTTGGTAACTTAATTAATTTTTAAATTAAATGAGCATTAATTAAAATTAATTGTATATATTAGTTAACTAATAATTAAGTTAGAATTGATTTGTAATTAATTAAAATCTAATTTAGGATTAGAATTTAATTAACAAATTACAATATTTTGGCCTTGGCAACAGAATTTCCAGAATTCTACCAGATTTGACTCATCAACTTTGTAGACTCATAGATTAAGTTTTACTTAGCCAAATGAGACCCAGGATGGCTCATTGGAAAGATAAAATGATGGAGAACATTTCTAAGGAGGTTCCACAAATGGATTTGATAATTTATTGGGTATAAAAATAGGTAGAATATCAAGCTCTAAATTTTTAAACAAAATCAATTTTCTGAGTTTTATTCTCTACATTTTCATTTGCCCAAACCTCTTCTGAATGCAGATCCAATTTTCAATGATATCCTTGGCCAATTAAAATCATTACAGATATCAATAGTAAGCCAAAATTTCATTTTCAATTATTTATTCAATTGAAACCAATTATATTTGTTTTAATTCCATATTTGGCATTTTAATTTTGTTTTGATTTGTTTTTGCAGGAAACAAGTTGAAAAGATGAGGAGAAAAGAATCTCAATCAATGATAATGCTCCAAAAATTGAATAATGGAATTTTGAGCAAATGAAAATTGATTGAGAAAATATCTTCTTCAACAAACTTTCTTGTTAAGAATTCCCTTGCAAATATCATCAATAGTAGATTGCAAAATGTAATAAGGGCTTCTCTCCTCAGCAATTCTAGAATTCTAAAAGCACTTCTGTATTAGGGATTTAGAGTTGTAGGTGGGAGGAGAGGAATCTCAGATATGGATACTATTGAGGTTTTCCTTTTACATTCTAAATTATGTATAATGAACAGAGTTTTCACTATTGTAGCTCTAGTTTTGAAAGCAGAAGCTCAAGCACTGTAAAATATTGTTGGAGACTGAAGCTAGAGAATGGATTCAATAAAATTGGTATTTTGAATACTATTATTTTAAATACTTGTTTCATTTTATGATGACTGGAATGTGTCAATTTACTTCCATGTTTGTGCACTTTGTCGATATCGATAATTTGTCTCAATTTTATGCGTTAACTCTTATGCATTAAATTCTGATTTTTGAGTAACTATTTACACAAAAATTTGTCTTATAAAACTGATTTATTGAATAGTGATATGTTGTGAACTTCTTCCGCATATTATTATTTAATTATTCAAGTTATTGATTAAATGATCAATATCATTTTGTGAACTTCTTCCTGAGTGTTGTTGATTGATTATTTCAGTGAAGAGGTCTCAATAGAATGTGTTTCAATATTCATGTCAGTTAATTGAACTACTTAATTAACTCGATATTCATCATAAACTAGACATACTTAAGTCTCAATTATTGAAAATTATCTTTCTCTTAACTGGGTTAGATTTATATCTTCCTAATTGAGATAGGATTAAGATATTTCCTTTTTCTTGCATCTTAGAATAAGTTTGCATTTAGATTTATTTCTACATTATTTTAAGTCTTCTTCCTAAAGAGACAAAATTTAGTTGTAGCTTGGCTGAGCCCCAAATTAGCTTAAGGATCAATTTCTTGCCCGATCAACAAGAGGGTTGATCTGATGTTTATTCTCTATTAATGAATGAAAGTCATATTTTAAATCCATTGGAGATTGAGAGAAGGTAACTGGACCTAGTTGAACCAGTCGAAACCACCATTCCAAATGGAAAAGGAGCTGCTTTAAGGTCTAGACTAGGTGGTCATCCCCCATGTTGTTGTAGCGAATTTTGAGGTTTCATCATTTGGCGCTAGAAGGAAGGCCTGAAACTAGTTTTCTATTGGAGTCTTTTGAATTTTAACATTTTATTTAATCACAATGTCTCCTCTTAAACTTCCAATTTAGAGTTGTATCCATGGACGTTCATCTTCCAATACTCCACCCGAAGTGGTAAGACTCTTGTCTCATGTAAAGTTCAATGATAAGAGAAATTCTTTTGCTTTTAATCATGTCTGTCAATTTATTCAAAATTTTTATAATTCTATTTTTCAAGGAATTGATGAAGGCATTTTATGCAGAATTTTTACTCTCACATTTGTGGCAAAAGCCAGAAACTAGTGTCGAACTCTTCCACTTGCCTCAATTAACAGCTGGGATCAATTTGTTACAATTTTTATTTCTAAATTTGACAGCTATGATTATGAAAAGGTATGTTATGAAATTGAATATCTACAAAGGTTTGAAAATGAGTATGTTATTGATTTTAATATGCGATTTCATTTGAATTATGTAAAATTTAAAGTCGAAGATAAACCTTCGGAAGAAGAATCATTAGATTGGTTTGAACATATTTGTTATCTTCCTCCCATTCATAATCCATATGAAATTAGTTCAATCTTTGTTCCATCCCCTTCCAACATAAATGAGAATTCCAATATGGATGTGCAAATAAATTATGATGAAGTGGTCTTACAAATCTTGGAACATATTTCAATCCAAATGCAAGAAGACAACAACAACAACAATTTTGGAGAAAGAGATGCCTTGAAATCTGAAAATTACTCTGCATTGAATTCAGAATATCATATCGCAAATCAACAAGTACAAGCAACAATCAAAGTAACCAATAACACACAAATTGTTGTACAAATTTCTGAATTCTTTCATGATGAGAAAATGCCAAAATCAGAGTAGCATAGCAACCTTGTTCAAGAAAGCATGAGTACACAAAGGAATGATATAGAATACGAAATTTATAATGAACAGAATGCACACGAGTTCTCAAGCGAACCTTTAAAGTTCATTATTCTGATTCTCATTTGTCCCTTTATCCTAATATTTTTGCTGATGGTAATTTTCCCCCTCTTGGTATTAATGATATTTCAAAAGATACAAAGGTTAATCTAAACGAAATGCCAATTAATTTTTATCAAGATAGAGAAACAATATTTGATCATTCTTTTGGCATTAATAAACATGTACTTTATATTCCTTCTTGTTGTGATACATTGGATGAGATCGAAGGGAATTCTAATAAATATCGTGAAGTCATTTATGATAATTAATCTGACAATGAAGATGTTGATTTGTATTCTTCTCAAGTCAATCCTCATGAGAAAATTCAAAACACATATGAGGATGAAGAATGCTTTAATTCAGAAATTATTCCAACTAATCCTCATTCTCAAGCAGCGAATTATCTTCATGATTTCGACATCCAAGAAACCATTCCAAATTATTATTCATATCATGATCAAGCTCTCATTCCTATTCATGGTCATAATTCTCTTTCTAATTCACAAGCTAGAATTGGAGATCATTTAAATTCCATTATTTTCTCCAATCCTTGTAAAAAACAAATTATTTCAAAACAATCGCAATCGTGTTGTAACAGTAATTGTACCAATAGTGATTTTATTTTATTTTTGTTTCCTCACTTATTTTGTTTAAAATCATATTTAACTTCTGATTTTATTTTTCAAATTTTTTTATATTTTATACTGGAATATTGAACATTGCACTATCAAACACTCAATTGATGCATTTCCCTATTGGGAAATTGAAGTTTCATATTATAATTATGAATATCAAAAGCTATCAATATTTAAATTTCAATCGATGCTAATTTTTTTATCAAAATATTTTATCTTCTCAAAAGCAATATCACCAAGAGAGTGTATTTTTACAATCTAACCAACAATCTAATTCAATTAATAATCTTCCATTGTATCTAATAGATTTCCATCCATTTTCATTAACTCATTTGAAAAATATTTGGAAAGTTTTCGTTCATGGAAAATTGCTGATAGTTTAACACTTACACATAACACTAACAATTTCTTCCAGGCTTGTGAATCTAAAAGCTCATATCCACATTCTAACCTGTTATCTTCTCTTTTTAATCTCTTCTAATCATTGATGGAAATCCATTCAGATTTCTATGATCCAATTGAAATCCAATTGGAAAGGGCATTTCAAAATAAGGAGATTTTAAATAAGTTGCTAACAATAACTGTACATTTTGCTTTCATATTTAGCTTGCATACTTTAATTAGATTTCTATTTCTATTTCTGATATTTGAACTATACATATATGTGGAAATTAAAATGAGAGAGTAGTTACATTGGAAATATGATTATACCTAGTCAATTTCATGTATATAGTTAGGATATGAGTAGCATTAATGTAGTTAGTTTCCTTATATAGTTAATTTATTTTTAACAATTCTGCAAATAAAAAATAAAGCAAGCAATCAACCCTTCTCATTTCATATACATGTTCAGAGAAATATTTTCCTCTCATCATAAACTTTTTGATTTTTGCTTCCCATCTTTAAATCAAAAATTTCTTGTAGCAATACCTCTACCCATGACTGCATCTCTACCTATTTTAAATAATGACTTAACTAAATTTAATTGAGAATTCACTTGGCACACATCACCTCAAAGCCACTTTTTTCTATTTTGACATTTCCTTCTAAGATTTTCTTCTTAGATTTTTATGTTGAAAATTTCGATGATCCAAAAGCTTCCTGATATAATTGTCCCATAAAATATATGAATTTCTAAGCTCGCAATCTTAATTGTAATTCAATTATTATTAATTAGTCTTACTTTTTTCTATAAACGCATGAAGTTCATGTTATCTTCCTCGGAATTTGTTAAAATGACCTTAAGGGTGTCCATTTTTTTGTGTGCACACATTTGAATTTGTGTTGATATTATTTCATAATCAGTGGCTTTATTCTATTTTGATATTTAGTTTATTATTTGATGTTGTAATATGCACCATACTTATTTACTAAAGACTATTGAACATCCATTGTAATAATACAGAGTTCAGTTAAGTTAATTCAAAATAAGCAAAGGTAATAATCACTATTGCAATTCAAAGGGGAGCATATTTTCATTTACATTTCTGGTAAATTCTATGAATTTCAGATTTCGTGAACATGAATAACTTATTTTCTTTAAGATGATTGCACACTCTAGTTTAGAATAAATAATGAGATGATTTTGAACAAAATCCAAAATTTGAGATATCCATGGAAGAAATTGAAGATTCACGAGATAAAATTTACAGACAATTTTCTTCCAAGTTTTCATTCATTTTCAAAACTTGAAGTAAGTAGCAAACCCATTTCAAATCCACAAAAGATTCAGGGAAATTTTATTTGTTGTTCATTAGAATTTGAGCATTCTTTAATTTCATTTTCATTCATTAGAGTACCTAATAGGCCTTTAAAAAATTATCGCAAAATTCATATAAGAATATTTCAACTTGACTTTCATATCACTGATAATATGATGAATATACATTTGTGATATTCCCTTCCCATTCATATTCATCAATTCTTTCCTTTCAATATTACATCATCCATATCACAACTATTCGTATCGCAATATTCCATCGGAAGCAACTCTTAGCATTTATTGATAAAATATTGCTAATACAAGACCTTTGATGTTCTTTTACACTCACTCTCTTGAAAAATTCCACATTTATCATATCGTATATTGCATTTCACATATCGCATATCCGATAGTTGACTTTGTCAATATTGTTATGTTCACACAATTCCAAATCCGATATAAAATTTAAATCAAATTCATTAAAAATATCGCATCCATTTTTTGCAATAATGGTAAGGGCATATGTTTAAAAGTCCCGATGTTCCGGATCCGATACGATATCAAATTCACTTAATAAATTTATCAAGTCTATTCTTCATAACACATAGGCGTATCAACAGTGTTACATCATGTACTTAAATTTGCTGATCGCCAATTTCTTTTTGAGATCCAAAGCTGATCCCACCAATTTTCCATGTCATCCATAGCATCCCTGCAATCACAGAATAATATTGGCATTTCCAACATGACTATTTCACAATGTCTCAATATGTCGATATCACAATCGCTTCATCGTATTTTTTATTATATAGTCTCATATCACAATTCGGAATGTGCGATGTGCGATGTGTGAAGAGTGATGTGCGATGTGTGATGTGCGATGTGATTATCCCTTGATCCGTGATACAACGATTCTTCTATATCACCCAATCGCATTGCATATTTTCGCATAGCATATGTCCATATAAAAAATTTGTCGCTGCAACAAATATATCGCATCGCAAAACTCAAATGAAGCCTTATCTTAACATTTTTCGATGCGGTAGACTCTGATACATACCCATTTTCCATTAACATTCAATCGTAATATCCCATATTGGTAAAGGTAAAAATCACACATTGAAATTTAAGTATGGCGAAGAAACTTGTGATGCGAAACATTCGCTGAGGCATTGTATTGTATAAAATATTTCAAGGCAATCTTGGGTAATCACTATGGTATTAAAGCAATTGATAGGAAATTTGCAACAATGTTAGATCATTTTGATTTCTCTTATATTTCAGTTTTAGATATACCACTCCATATTTAATATGAAATTTAAGACCTTACGATCTATACATATAAATTTCATTATCTTGGATTTGGTCTTAATTCTGGACAATTTATGGAAATGGAGTTGAAATGAAACTTATGATATTATGAGAACATTCATTGTTGCACTTCATTAAAAAGCATAATTTCATTCTCATTTCTGATGGATTTGTTTTACTTTTAATGCCCTGAACACAAAGCATTATCTCCTTCTAGTTTACTATTTGCTTTGGTTTAAATAAAACAAATAATTATTTTGAGTTATAAGATTAAGGTTAACTCAACTTCTTCATGCTTTTGATTTTAACTAAAAGAAGTTAGCTAGCATTGGAGAAGATGATACCTCACAAGTAAGATTAAATGCAATTCTCCAATGGTAAGTTTCATATACCCACTGTCAATTATTTTCATTACTTTACTTTACTTTCATTTTTGTTTTTAAATTCTTCTAATATAAAAATCTGTTTTGTAGCTCTTCATAAAAGCTTTCAATCTTCCACCATATCAGATTTTGAAGACCTATACTCTTTTCCTAGTTTTCTTTCAAGAAGTAGCAATAATCTTCGTCGAAACAACTACACTAGGAAGTTTTTGAACCTTTAGTTTATTTATTTAAGCATTCTTTTATTAGAAAATGATTAAGATGATGCACTGAAACAAAAAGATTGACACCAGACATAAATGTTTTCATTATGGCAGAATTTTATGATCACTACCAACTGAAGTCTAAAATGCTTATAACACTGTAGGGTAAAATTTATCTGAATCTTAACATAAGAAGGAATAGTTACATGATTATTTTCTTTTACTTCATTTTGTTGAGACATTGGTATAAACATTCTTGTTGGAGTTTGTCTTTTTTTTAAAAGCTTGGGTTTTCCTTTCTTCTCTTACCTCTTTTATTTTTATTTTTGTTTGTTGATTTATTTTATTAATTCAGCTTAGGAATTCTTTTCCTTTTATTTTTAGTTTTGATTTTGGTGACTCTGCCATAATTTATATGAAGAGCCTTTTTGTTACCTAACAATGATCGACATACACAAAAACAAAAAAAAACAAAAAAATATGTTAATAGTCTACTATTGGCTAAAGTTTGTTTTTCTTATTATAAATGTAGACATAATTAGGGAAGAGATTACAAAACAAGAGAAGTTGACAAAGTATCATAAAATCTAGAAATTTCTTTTTTCATCAAAATTGACTTATTGTGGGATTTCAATATTTTATTAAGATCTTTCAAAATTCTATTATCATTCAAAAAATGTTATTTTTAACCAAGTAAAAACACTTTATAACAAAGCACCCTTAACTCTGAAATTGTCATTCTTAACTCGTAAGGAGTCAATAATTCTCCCTATCCAAAAAGTCTTGTTTTTCTAGAGTGTAATCCAAAAATATATTTAAACTTAAAAGATAAGAGGTCTCATCAAGAGTCTGCTTACCATGATCATAGGAGAAAAATAAGTTGACATTACCAACACTGCTAAACAAACTAGGGTAATGGCTTATGATTGAAAACAGTTATAAGACAAGGGGTCTCATCACGAGCTAGCTTGTTCAGTCTAATTATAGCCAGTGAATGGCATTGTCAACTATCTGGCTACCAAACCGGAACAATGGCTTTTAAGAATTAAAAAATAAAAACAAATACAAAGAAAATAAACATATATAAATGGATTTATCTCTAGCTCAATAATTCTTAAATAGATGGGATTCTGAATCGATGATGATTAAAAGGTAACCCTATCGAGACTATAGATGTTTGCTAGCAACAGTGATTCTACATGTGACAAACGAGTATAGTTTAAAAGCTAAGTTGTAAAGTGACCCCCGCTTAATCTCTACAACTAATTGAAGACTGATATAGAGTTATGAGATATTTTGACTTATGAGGAATTTTAAGAAAAATTACAATTAGATGATTCTTGTTTTTATTCAGACTAATGAACCCAGTCAAACATTTCAAAATAAAACAGAGATAACTGGTTATTCTCCCATGTGTCACAATTGTCATGGTAAAAGACAACCACCCCATTTTTTATTTATGTACATCAATAATGGGGACCCGTTATATTAATTTTTGGCTAAACACCTTCTATGATCTTTATTAAGTTAATTATCCTGCAATTTTTTTATTTTTCATTTTTGTTAGATTTTCAGTTTGATTGTTCTGACTTTTCACAATCTTTACATCGATACTTATTTTGACTCATTTGGTCAACCGGTTTGTAAATGGCACTCCTTTGAAGTTTGATCGTTTTCTTGCCTGGACTAAAAATGTAAATAAATGTAAAATATTTCATTTTTTGCAACTAATTGAGTTCAATAGTCATTCATTGTAAATATTGACTTTTAGTTAACTTTTATTAATTCTTCATTTTTTACTAATGGTCATACAAAATGACCCAGCTAAATCATACAATGGATGAAATCGTATTTCAGGATCTTCATAATTTGCCCCAAATTATTATTTTAAAACAAATTGCCAAGACCAGATTTTCAAAATTGCAAAATGGTTACAATTCCATTTATAGGATCAATAATTCACACGAGCTCACTCATCTTCATTAATATAATAGGCCCCCAGACCCAGATCACAAAAAACTTATAAAACAAGATCATATTTGAAAATTTCTCACAAAAGTAATTTCTCGCAAAATACTTCTTACAAAATATTCTCGCATTAATTTCAAAAGCCTTAACATTTCAAAACATAGAAGTGTGATAAGTTGATGCGCAAATTATGAATTCTTTTGTTTTGTTTGGAATTTGTTTTAAAATAATCAAAAAATTTCATGCGATGCAATATTGCGATATCACATATCACAATTTTATTAAGCTCCTCAATTTAAACATTTTAGGATTTGCAATTGGAAAAATGTGATAGGGTAAAAGGTTTTAATACAAAGTTTGTATTGATCACCTTATGACTCCCAGACCTCCACCTCACCTCATCTTACACCTCATCCTCCACTCACTTCAACCCTCCATGACTCCTCTTCACGTGAATGGAAAAATGATTGATTTCAATGCTTTGTTGTGTGAATTTTAGATTGATTCCAATGGTTTGTGAATTAATTTTTTAAATAAATATTATATTTTTATTATAATTAATTGTTATAATATATGTTTATTATAATTTTAATATAATAATTATTATATTAATTTTAAATTAATTCTTACAAATCCTTTTATAATTAATGAGCAATTAATTTAATTAAATAATTGAATTATATATATTAGTTAATTAATAATTAAGTTGGAATTAATTAGTAATTAATTAAAATCTAATTTAGGATTAGAATTTAATTAACAAATTATGATATTTTGGCATAGACAATAGAATTTCCAGAATTCTGTCAGATTTGACTCATCAACTTTGGAGACTCATAGATAAAGTTTTACTTAGCCGAATGAGACCCAAGACAGCTCATTAGAAAGATAAAATCATGGAGAACATTTCTAAGGAGGTTTCACTAATATATTTGATCATTTACTGGTTCTAAAAGTAGGCATAATATCAAACTCTAAATTTTTAAAACAAAATCAATTTTCTGAGTTTTATTCTCTGCATTTTCATTTGCCCAAACCTCTTCTAAATGCAGATCCATTCATTAATGACATATCTCGCCAATTAAAAACATTACAGGAATCAATAGAAAGCTAAAATTTTATTTTCAATTATTTATTTAATTGAAATCAATTAGATTTGTTTTAATTCCAGATTTGGCATTTTAACTTTGTTTTGATTTGTTTTTGCAGGAAAATATTTGAAAAGATGAAGAGAAAAATATCTCAATCAATGAAAATGCTCCAGCAACTGAAGAATTGACTTTTGGGAAAATGAAAATTGATTGAGATAATATCTTCTTCAACAAACTTTCTTGTTAAGAATTCCCTTGCAAATATTATAAATAGCATATTGCAAAATGTAATATGAGTTTCTCTCCTCTGTAATTCTGGAATTCTAAAAGCACTTCTATAATAGGGATTTAGAGTTGTAGGTTGAAGGAGAGGAATCTCAGATCTGGAGATTAGTGGGGATTTTCCTTTACATTATGAATTATGTATAATGAATAGAATTGGCACTATTGTAGCTCTGGTTTTGAAAGCAAAAGCTCAAGCACTGTAAAAGACTGTTGGAAACTGGAGCTAGAGAATGGATTCAATAAAATTGGTATTTTGATTACTATTATTTTAAATACTTGTTTCATTTTATGATGACAAGGATGTGTCAATTTACTTCCATGTTTGTGCACTTTTGTCGATATGGATAATTTGTCTCAATATTATGTTATTGTGTATCTTTACTCTTATGGATTAAATTTTGATTTCTGAGTAAATATTTACTCAAAAATCTGTCTTATAGAACTGATTTATTGAATAGTGATATATTGTGAACTTCTTCTGCATATTATTATTTAGTTATTCAAGTTACTGATTAAATTATCAATATCATTTTGTGAATTTCTTCCTGAGTGTTTTTTATTGATTATTTCAGTTAAGAGGTTCCAATAGGATGTGTTTCAGTATTCATAATGTCAGTTAATTTAACTACTTCATTAACTTGATATTCATTATAAACCAGACATATTTAAGTCCCAATTATTCAAAATTATCTTGCTCTTAACTGGGTTAGATCTATATCCACCTAATTGAGATATGATTAAGATAGTTCTTTTTTCTTGCATCTTAGAATAAGTTTTCATTTAGATTTATTTCTACATTCTTTTAAGTCCTCTTCCAAAAGAGGCAAATTTTATATGTGGCTTGGCTGAGCCCCAAATCAGCTTAAGGATCAATTTCTTGCCTGATCAACAAGAGGGTTGATCTGATCTTTCTTCTCCATTGATGAATGAAAATCATATTTTAAATCCATTGGAGTTTGAGAGAAGGTAACTAGACCTCGTTGAACCGGTCAGAACCACCATTCCAAATGGAAAAGAAGTTGCTTTAAGGTCCAGACCAGGTGGTCATCCTCAATTTTGTTGTAGTGAATTTCGAGGCTTCAACAACTTCTTGTAAGTGAATTCTTGTTGTTCTCTCATGACCAATGAGGTCCAAAAGATTACTATTTGTTGGTTCCCTACATCATCAACCTTCTGCAATGCAAAAATTAATCTATATGCCTGATAATAGAGGAACATATCAATCAAAATTGAGGTGTAATTGAACACCTGTTCCGTAGGAAACTTTATGAACTTTTCGTGGATACTATCAGCCAAGAATTCACTGAAGTTGAACACTAAAGAGGGTTTGTTGTTTGTGGAAAATATGGAAATGAATCCTAAAATGGGCTCATCTACCCACTGATCAAAATGATAACTTAAAATGTAAGAAATCATGGAAATAATTTGCTTGGTCTGATCAGGGAAAATGGAAGAAGGATATGGAGGATAATTTTTGGGTAATTGGACATTCTCTCACAAGAAAATCTCAAAAATTCTAGCTCTGGTGGCAAAGTCTAGCTTTTGATAAATTTGGGTGAGCGCTTCTAGGGAGAAAGGGATAGCATTTCCATAGTTGGGGCCAACATCATTTGGTCAATGGATTGAGTTGTAATGGTGAAAATAATGTCGTCAGTACGGGCAATGATGGATCTTTGTTAAGGGACATAGCAAGCTTGACACTTTCTAGTAAATTATGGGGCTTTGAAAGTCAAGGGAAAAATATAATGTGGGAGGTTTGACTCCCAGAGCCCAATTTCATCGGTTTGGTCTGTGTGTTTATCCCCTAACCAGCAATACAATTCTAGAAAATCATAGTCACACTAAGTTTCATTTATCTTGTAATCTCTATCAGCTAAAGGTATATGATCTAAATATATCGAAGGAGGAATTAAAGGATTAATGGGCTTATCTTGAGTCTTAGTATTAGGGGAAATAACTATAAAAATTTGTGAACAAGATGAATTTGTTGAGGATGCTTAGCGATCACAGAATAATAAAGAACTGTCAGGCGAAAATGAAAGGGAACTATCCATTTTCCTGTCTTGATATGGTCCCAGAATATCTCTGAAAGTGACTTCTATGTGAAAATGTCAATAAAAGAAAACAAAAGTGGAGAAAGGAGAAAACAAAAGTGAAAAAGGGATGAGAACGATGGGTGTAGAAGCTTTTAAACATTGCAACAAATGTCCCGTTGAAATTGGCATGGGACTGTTAGGATGAACAGTTACCTAGAGGAATTGAATTAAATGGAGAATGGTTTTTTTTGTCAGGAACACATTTAATAGGCCAACAATTATGACATGTGGCGGGCAAAGAGTGGTGGAGGGAAAGTGGTGGGGTGCGGTAGAGCGGATGAGGGAAAGCAGTTTCCAAAGGTGGTAGTGGGCAGTTAATGGTTTTAGTGAGGGGTGGTGTGAAATCACTAGAGGGCGACATGTAAGGGATGGGGTCGGTGGAAGAAACTGCTTTTTGGAATCCTCGTCCCCCCGCTCCCCCCACAGCAGTAAAGACAGAATGTAGGTGAGGTGGGGGAATGGATAATGTTTTTTGATGAAGAGCGGGAATAGATCCCGAGGGTGGTGACTGGAGCATACTTTAACTTCAATGCAACAAATAAGTTTGTCTTTGTGTGCTTTAATATTTTCTTTTTTATATTAGGATAAGGGAAAATATAAACATATCAAGAAGTTTATCCATAGAGCGCATATCTACCTTTTTTAATCCCATCATCAAACTTAGGATAAAATTTCATGTGCATATGTTTGCAAATAACTCAATCTACCTATCCTTAGCTAAACTATCATTTTTTATTTTTGTCTCTAGGGTGCACTTAGACTAGAAAACTCACTTTATTTTCTTTTATATAGAATGGAAGAACTACCAAACCTATCCCTTATTTCTCCTATTAATCTAGATTAAACATTTGGATCAATGTCATTTTCCACCTAACTAATTATTTACCTAGTTTAAATAGTTGGGTAACTCTTTATTCTCTATCTCAATTTACAGAAATTTAAAGGATTTTAATCATGATTACACTGTATGATTAAACTAAAAGCTAGTGATTGTGGAATTTTGAACAAGTTGCACACAGCTTTTTATCTTCAGTAATGAAGCAAAACTATCTATGAGTAGTAGCAGATATACTCGCAACACTTTCAATATTATTCCTTTTTTTGTTTATTTTTTCTTTCTTGTGGTGGGATTTAATCTTTTCTTCCTTTTCCAATATGTTTTAATTTTCCTCTTTTTCTTATTTATACCCTCTTTTTATTTTTAATTCTTTTTCTTTTATTTGGAAATCATTGGCAGATTGACAAGTATTTAGAAAATAATATTCCTGAGATAAAATAATCAATTACCTTGAGATCCTATAAAGTATTGGACCCTAACACAATATATGAGTGAACTTCCATGGAATCCACTCTATTCTTATGGTGTCTAGACTATGTATCTCTAATAACTTCTCTAATTGATATATTAATCCTAGCTTGGTAGAATAACAAGGTGAAAATAAGAATTTATATTAATCATAAGATTTGTTTCAATTCAATGTCAATGATTTATTGTGCAATGGGCATCATGATTTTATAAACCCATAGGAAACGTGTGCATTCAAGATTTTTTTTTTTTTTTTAAGTGATGGAATATAAAATAAAATAAAATATATTTATGTGATCTTCAAATTATTTTTGTTGGATTACAGTTATATGTATTTTGGAAATATAAAATAGAGTGGTACTAGTTGAGAAATAATAGTAAAGTGAAATGATAATAGGAACAAAAATTAGAAAAATGTGGAAAACAGTGAAAAAGGAAAAGAACTGAAAAAAACAACTTATAATTAATGGAAATCGTAAAAATAATATATTAAATAACTAAATATTTGAGTTGGAAATAAGAAAAACATATGAAAATGAAAAAAGAAAAATTGAAGAAACATCCCTATTATAATTATTTACTTAAATCTACCCTGAAGGTTAGCTCAATTAGTCGAGCTCCCATCATTAAAGCGCCTCGCTATTGAGAGGTCAAGGGTTCAATTCGCCTCGATATTCTCAGGGTTAGGATCCATTAATGATCTCGTAGGAAGTGATCCCTTCAAGTGGATTTGCCTCGAACATTGCTTCCGTGGATGTAGCAGTCATTGATCTTTGGAGTTCATGAACCACATCAAAAAAAAATGAGGGTTAGCTCAATTGGTCAAGTTCCCGTCATTAAAGAACCTATGCTATTGAGAGGTAATGAGTTAATTTATCTCGACACTCTAAGAGTCCAACTTAGTGGTTGAGCTAGTAGGAAGTAATCCTTTTGGGTAAATTTGCCTCGTAAAAATATTCTATGAATGTAGCATTCATTGATCTCCAGGAAACGTGAACCACATACAAAAAAGAAATGAAATCCAAGAAAATAAATCTTTATTTTGATCTCCTTTTTGCATTAAATGAGGTTTGAGGTTTTATTTATTGTGAAAATCCCCTCTCGAATTTTGTCTTAGCATAAAATATTTCCCTTAGCTAAAATTAGAATGAGCTATAAGTTTCCACAATTGAGCTAGCTAAAATTATAATGAGCTATAAGTTTCCACAAATGAGCTACTTTCTATCTAGATTATGATTTTTCACAAATGAGTTGCTTTCTATTTGGATTATATTAATAATGATTTCCCATCTTTATAAACCTACATGGTTGGAGTTTAATGATCTTCTCTTTTCTTTAGGCAATATTAGAGATGAAGGTTGAAGGACTCTTTATAAACCTACAATAAAGGAATTAATAATTAAAATGTCATCCATTGTAACAAGGGATGTGATATAAAGTGTGTAGGTGAAAAATGTTTTGACATTGAAATTGTCATTCATTGTAACAATGGATGTGATTTAATGTGCACATGTGAAAAATGTTTTGACATTGAAATGTCATTCATTGTAGTAATGGATGCGATTTAATGTGTGCAGGTGAAAAATGTTTTGACATTAGGTTTAAAATTATGTTGTACGAGGTTCAAACAATATAAATACATGGGACCATAGTGTTCTGAACATATCACATTAACCAGTGGAAAGTACCAAATCAAAGTTGATAGATGTTGTTTATCCAAGGTATTGAATTGTGGAGATAGCCTGACATTTCGAACTGCTTTCTTGGAAAATATAGACATATTGAAAAGGCATTGGGGTTTAATGATACAATGGTATGGTTGGTGGAAAAACGTATAACTTGAACTTACTAGAATCAAATCGTTTAGATTCAATATATATATATATTATCTATTACTATATATTATATATACCTCTGTTATATTATATTATATAAAGTAGAATATTTTATTGATTTACTTGAAATAAATGAGACCCAAAAATAATTTACAAAAAAATCTTGGGGTAGTTGTTTGCATATAGTACTCATGAACCAAAGAAATCACATGCCACATATGAGACTATAATTGTGAAGAATTTGTTCCAAAAGGCAAAGACCAAATGAGGATTCATCATGAGGATGAGATATAATTTGCATAGGAACCTCAAACCTATTAGATATTGTGTTATTAGCAAAATGTAACAAGCAAGGGTGGAATTTCTTCTAGTTTACAAGAAGATCCCCATCGAAATTGTTGTTACAAGGGGGTTTCACCATTGATTGATGGACATCAGAAGGCGTATTAGGAACTAGAGGAAATGGTTCGATCCAAGTCATAAATGGCCTAATACCTAATCAGGAAGTTCCACATCATCAAAATGGTGGGGGAAATACAATCTATCGGGTCCTTTGATGTAGTTAACTCCCTTCCTTTTGATATTTCAATACGCCATCTTGTTCATTGATCTTTGTAGGGTGTCCATGAACATGCCATGTGCCAAGTCCAATAAGTAATTTTAAAATGCAAGGTTCTAGCAGATGGGTAACTGTGATTACAGACCCCCCCCTCCCCCCTTCTATGTGATGTCATGGGGTACACCCCACAATCCACACAAGTTGTGGATTTCATCAACATTGACCTAGGCCATTAGTGGAGGTAGGAAGAACATGGAATCTAGACCCCTCCCCCACAACCCACATGTTGATGTTAGAGGGAGGCACACTCATTTTGGGCCATAGATCTTGGTTAGGCGATCGCAGCCATTAGATATTAAGGAACCATACAAGAGGTGCCAATTATAAAATCAAAATAACCTTTGATTAATGGACATCGAAAGGCATATTAGGCACTAGATGAAATGGTTCAGGACAAGTCATAAAGGGTTTGATACCTAATCAGGAAGTTCTGCATCATCAAAATGATGGGGTCCATACGATCTATTGGGTCCGTTAATGTAGTAAAATCCCTTCCTTTTGAGAGGTCAATACGCCATCTTGTTCAATGATCTTTGTAGGTTGATCATGACCATGCCACGTGCAATGTCCAATAAGTGTTGTTTGCAATGCAAGGTTCTAACAAAGGGGGGGTCGTGATTGCAAAACCCCCCTCCTATGTGACATCATGGGGTATCCCCCACAATTGATTTTTTTTTTGGATTTCATCAACATCAACCTTGGCCATCGGTCGAGGTAGGACGAACTCGACATGCAGACGCCTACCCCACAACCCACTTGTTGAGGTCAAAGGGGGCACACTCATTTTGGGCCATAGATCTTGGTTATGAGATCACATCCATTGGATAGTAAGGACTTAGTAAGGACCCATACAAGATGTGCCAATTCTGGTTGTGTAAGGGGTCCTGACCCAGGTTCAGAGTTAGTTGTGCCAACCAACAAAACCCTAACTGCTAGCCCTTTCGGAAACAACCCACGTAGCATAGGCTTTTGTCTCACTTGAAGAAGTATTGGGGGATGAAAGAACTAGGTTTCTGCATCCAGAGGTCTGTGTGATGGTTTTATGTTACTTCTAGGGCTTTATCCCGACGTTTTTGAACCCTAATCCTTTAAATGCAGAAATCATGGTAACTTATAGAAAACATAATCTAATCCTTCGTGGAACACTTTAAACATTTATAACATCAAGTAAACTATTAGATCTACTACTTTCATGCACCAATTAAGTGTTTCTTCAAATAAATGTAGAAAAAAGTGAGAATACACATAAATTGCATAAGTAAATGTAAAGGTACAGATACACAATTATTTCTCCAAAATAGTATTTATTAGATATCCTTCTATTATAGATGTTGTGTCCCTGCGAACACAACTATTGGGGCCCGTGTACTCAGCTTTCAGACTTACCAAGGTCTCTATGCACACAGTTGTAGGAGCCTTCCCCTTTGCCTAGGTACAGAAAATAAAATTTTATGCCTATGACTACTTTCCCCTACAATGATATTCAATTATCTACTTACTTCCTATGACTCACTATGACTTCTTTATATGGCTTCTTCTTTTAAAATACCATTGTTTACGAACCATGGGTGGGTCACAAAACATCCTATATTCTAACAAAATTAAGGGACTAAAGTCCCTTTTGACCCCTATGACCTTTGTGCTCTGTTCCCAGGGGACCTTGTCCCAACAATACCCCAAAAAAATACTGTGACTCATCCTCGAGTCACTCTACTAGTGGTGCCTCAATATTCCCCTATAGCTCACTGAATTCAATCTTCAAAACCTGCAGCTCTGTTGTACACTACGTAGCATCTTGTAGCACATCCTCGACCAGTTTTTTAGTGTTTGGGCCTTCAACTAAAATTCCCATGGTCCTTTGTGTTTGTTGCATCCCTTTGAGCTTGCTCTACACTGACAAAGTCAACTAACTAGCCTCATCTATCCATGGTTGCATCCTTGAAGAGATGATCACTTCCTTATACTTGGGATTTAATTGGTAGGGGCGTTGTTTCACTGGCTTTGCATCTAGTTTCAAAGTGATTTTCATGACTCCTAAGTCCCCTACTATCCATTTTAGATTAGAGAACTTGGTAGGAAACAAGTCCTAATACTCTCATAATAGCTCCACAACCTTATCTATTGTACCTTCATCCCAATAGTCTCCTATGTTTGTGAACTTCAGTTGCACTTCCAATCCAATATTCACATGTTTGGTATTTAAGGTCTCTAATATATAAGGTATTTCTGCCTTAGGTCCCTTGAATTTTCATTGTCCTTTAGACTCAGGAATGTGGTTGCTCCTAGGATCTTCCCTACCATCCTTCACGATCACATTGTAGCATCTGAGCACATGGCGTAGCTGCATACCCCAATCTGGTTTTACCCATTCAATTGGTTCTTCAGGCTTTCATAATATTGCAGCTTTAATCTCCTGCAATGACTCATTAATACATTCAAATCCATATTTAAAGCTAAAAGTTAGAAAGAAAATTTCTTTCAAAACATCCCATTTTATGGTCCTGTGTCGTAGCTTCGTTTCCAGTTACAAGTTCATCCGGATTGTATCCAAAGTGTGGCAAAAGATATGAACCCACTCTGACTGGGTTTCTTCTCCCCACACCTTTGTCCAATGAGCTAAGAGCTCACATGGATCATCCTTCCCTGTGTATTTCTCCACAAGGTGGGTATTAGCATACCCAAACCTCAACTTCATCATTCTTTGATACTCCTTCCAATCTTTGAAACTCTTCATATGTGTGACCCACCAACGAGCAAGTGTAGCTCCCAACACAATGTCGACCACTTGGAACCGATGATCCTCTGGTACATCCCTTTTAAATTTATCCATAAATAAATTGACATCCTCTAAAATATCATAATATGGTAAATTTCTCACCTTGGTGGATATACATTGTACCGATATGGTAAGCGTGTTGTAGCGCAGCGACGATACTTCATACAATAGGTTTTGCTGGTGTTCCCGCTCTTGATATGAATCTCAATTACAGGGGTTGTCCTTCTCCCACATGATTCACTCATCCACCATATGGTTAATCCAATCTTCATCCCATGCAGTCAGTTTATAGCTCTGCTCAATGTCATAATCCTCCTCATAATCATGGACTCATTCAGTGTTTCGTACACCTTCAGCTGGATCCAATGGCACAATCACCCTTAGTTCTTTCTTCTCAAATGTCATACTGCGCTCCTTCATATTGATGATTGCATTCATATAAATTCCCAATCAACTCCAAGCAATGTTGGATAATGGTTACTATCTTCCACGATTTTGATCACTTCAAAGTCGGCTATGGCGCGTGCTCCTTCAAAATTCATAGTTACTCCATGTAGGCTTCCCATAGGAATAATCTTCTGCTGATTGGCCATTCTCAGCTGAATCGGGGACCACTGTAGTGGTGGTATTCCCATTCTCTTCCAAGTTTTCTTTGGTAGAACATTTGCATCAGAACCTAAATTGAGAATTAGCTTGTCCATTTTGTATTCTCCAATTTGTGCAGTCAATCTCATTTCGCGACCAGTTCTCTTCTTACTTTTGCCCACCTTATGTACTTCACATTATTCTGGTATAGTCTTATTCTTACCAATGTAATTATCCATCAATTCTTGCAGTCCTTCTACTTCCTTCTTATCCGTTGGTAGTTTCATACAAGTTTTTAAAAATGATGCTAATAAGGATGGATCTATCTCATGCGCAGTACTGGTTTCTTCAGACTTTCCCATATTTTGAGTCCTTGATGTACAAGCTTCTTCATCTAGAAATATCCTATTTTCTTCCATAAACAGTTCCTTCACCTTATTTACATCAAATCTCATCTCCTTATCAACAACCTTGAAAACCCATACATTGGCTTCTGGTTGTTTCCCCTTATCTTCTCTAGTAGATATATCACTTCACGTAACAATATTGATACTAGGCCCATCTTTGCAAGGCTCCGAACTCATCATCTGTATGTTCTACATAGACTATTGGGTTAGAGTCTTCTTTTCTTGCATATTTGTGATAAGAAATGAGAAGCCTTCTATAGCATGGTCAAATTATTGACAATTTTGACAAGAAGTGTGTGTTGGATTCTGACAATCATGTACAAAATGACCTGCTTCCCCACAATTGTAACATATGGTCTAACTGCAACCCCTTCAAGCTCTTCCTCCTTGCCCTCTTCCTCGGCCTTGGAATCCTCCATGCACTGCAGTTGTGCCCTGATCTTGAGGATGAGTCTCTGCTTGAATTATATACATAGGGGTTCTATCCATCATCAATTTGTAACTTTGATAATGGCACTCATCATGACCTACAAATTTTCAGAAATTAAAAAATAAGTGTTGGGGTGTCTGTACAAAATTTTTTAGTAGATGACAATTATATGTCACATGTTATCCTATAACCTAAAAAATAGTGCACCACGGGGCTACTCTCGTGCTCAGCCCACTGGAATTTTCTGGCTTCAAGGGGATGGGGCCTCCCCCAATAAGATAATTCTAATAGACCGAACAATGGTCCTTATCATGACCATGGCCTTTGCATTTCAAGCAACAAAATTCTGTGTGAACCTTAGTCTTGACTACCTTTCCCTTTTTGAGGCTCTACAACTCCATATGTAAGCTAGCCAAATGTGATTGAATTTGTTGCACCCCCAGATTCATATCCTAAATGGGAAAAGCTTCCAATATCATAAAAATATCTAATGGTTTAGCTGGAGTACCAATTTTCTATTATGGTAGTGGTAATCTTAGATGGGGTAATAGCGAAGCAATGTACCAATCCCTATGTTGATCATCTGTGACCTACATATTAGCCTACTATAGTAGACACTTCAATGTATGATCAAAGTCCCATGTGGACTCATTTATCTTCTACTGGATCTCTTTGACCTTTGTCACTAACTGGGCTTACGACTTAGGATTCTTCAATTCATTATTGAGTGCTTGCTTCGTTTTGTCAAGTGTAACACTTGGATGCGTCGAACAATACTTAATGTACCAGATTAATGCTCTATATTGTAGTGTTGTAACCAGTTTTGCTTTCTTCAAAACATCATCTGTAACCTATTAGGACATCCACACAGCATTTGCTACAAACCAAAATTGTCCAGGGTCTTCTCTCCCTAGGCCTCTGAAGATGGACATCTTCATTGCATTGGCCATTAGATAGTGGAGGTGAAGGTGGAGGTAGAGGTGTAGGTGTAGGTGTGTGAGATGAAGGTGATGGTGGAGGTGGAGTAGATGGATTTGGTATGCCTGTGATACCCTACCTTACTGCTTGTAGCACACCTAAAGGTGTCCTCATAACACTACTTTATTTTTCACTGTCAGACGCTCCCAACAGAGGACTATATTTAGCACCTAAATCTATGTCTCTTCTGAATTTTTTTCCACTTCAGGTAGCTCTTGTGAGATCTCTTCTAGATATTAATTTAATGGCATAACCCTTTTCTTGCACAATTTCATTTTAATCCAAGTCTTCAAGGATTTCAGATACTTACCTCTAGGTCCTTTGAATAATTGTCATTCATGTTAACTATAATTTACAGATGTGTCCATCACAAACTCAATGATGAATCCACCCAAAATGCTATCGATCCAGTAATCGATAGCGCTCGCGATCTTGTTTTCTAAAACATCAAGATGCCTTACCAAATCTAGAGTCCACACAATAGGGTTTTCCAATTTCCACGTGCCTTGGCTATCTCATGCTCATCATGTATATCAAACCCTAGCAGCATTTTATCAACGTTTTCAAGCTCAGAACATGAATCCCTAGCTCATTAATTTAACATTAGCATCTATATGAAAACCCTAGCTATTATTGCTCAGAAAACCTTAGCAACATGTCAAGTTCTTACCATAATCTACTCATAAACCTCTATAATAAATAATTTGAACATTAAAGATACATCAACAAAGTTTTCATGTGTTCACCAAAGTCTATATCTGGGTTCTAATCTTAGTATCTCTTCTAGATATTAATTTGAATAAGTGATGAATTCAACATGAAAACAAAATCATTAAAAACTAAATGTTCAACAAATTGGTCTTTTAAGGAGTGTTATAAAACTTGAAATTTTTATGCCATTGCTAAAAACATTCATCACGTATCAAATAATCATTCAACAAAATGTAAATTAACAATCATGCTTTATGAAACAACTAGTTTCGAAATTGCAACTTAATGTCTAACCAAGCAAGTCAACAACCATGCTTAGTTTCATTATCCACTTATTACCACATGAATCTTTCTCATGGAAAATTGGAAGTAGAAAATACAAAAGTAGAGGAAAGTGCTATATAAAATAATATATTATGATTTGTGTCTCAAAACCTAGAGAAGTGTCATATCTCAACATCGCAATTCATAACTATGTCACATATGTGTTATACAAGTAACAAAACTAGGTCTATAGTTTGCATTGACCAAATTTGTGAGGCAATCTGATCATAGTGAAGTACAACAACCTAAAATCAAAGTATTACAATGAATGCATACTAAAAAATCCTCAAACAATTTCAATGGTACTCAACCTTTAACTTCATTCATTTATCACTTCCTAATTTTGTTGTGGTTCAATGCTAAACATGAAGAACGTGTTTCAAGCTTAATTTTATAGGCTCATGTGGCTAAAATTCTCATTTTATTTTTCTGTCATCCCAACATCAATTGAATTCTTTAAGGATGGACTTTGATATCATAACACATATTTCTTGATTTCCAAATTTAAATACACATTGAAAGGTTAATCATGCTTGCTCATTAATTTGAAGATCATTACACTTCCTACTTTCCAACCACCTTTCCTTACTGAATAATATTAGCTTTAAAAACTTGTATTGATTGCAGTTTAGACTAAGATATATATACAACTCCTACTTTAAAGGAAATGGTTGATTGACCTAGGTAACCCTGTACCAAACCTGTACATTTCTTTAGACATCAAAATTTTGGACCTTTGCAGCAAAGGAAATGTGACATAATTTTGGACTACAAGAGTTAGTAAACTCTGAACTAGGTCAAGCCCTAATAGAGAAACTAGAAAATACCATGAACCAACAACCTTATCACAAATCCTTAAGGTACTCCTTATCCACTACAGGAGTAACAAGTCTTACAATGATTAGGTCTAATCAACAAAACAATAATTGGATGTATGTGTCTTGAAGTGTGATGGAGGCATAAGAACATGTGTCCTAAATGAATTATGTATGATATACCATTAGGCTTATGCCATGAATTATTTGAAATTGCAATCAAATTTGGAGTATCATGCTTTATTGATTCTATTAAGCCTTAGAGATAAGCATAACTCTTATGCTTAGAATTCTGCCTTAAGGAAAGTTGACATTCATGGTTGGAACATGACCTCATTCCTATAAGAAAAAATGAATCCCATATGCCTAAAATTTCAAAACTTCAACCTTCTTACACTACATAGGCCATAGAAAAATATTTCTCTAGATCACTGTCCCATGCATCAAACTCTTTCTAGAAATCACCCTCAACTTTTGATGACCATGACTATTGTAGGCTGCAAAACAAAATCAGAGAGACACAAGAGAGAGATGCAACTTTTTTTATGTTGAAAAATGGAGCAAAGTTACCAATATATAGTGTTCCCTTTGGCTGAAACAGTGCCTGCAATGTGTGAGTCGACTTACCATTTTTAGTGTCAACTTGGAGGGAATTTTAAAAATCAAATTTAATTCTTTTGGACCAAAAACAACTTAATATTGATTCAGTCAACTTTAATATGATTTTTATTCACTTTTTATGCCCAAAATATTTAATTTATTCTTTGACCTGTTTGACTTGATCATCTTTTCAAATCATAAGAAGCCACATTAATCATTTGTTGGGGGTTTTCCCAACAAGGTGGGTCCTTTATCTTCAAATAAGAACAACTCCCAAACCGTTAAGTCTCTCATGGCATGCAACATACCACTGGAATCATCTTGACAAGGAGCATCTAATGAAAATGATATTGAGATCAAATTAATTAATATTAATCCTTAAAAACCTCAACAAATGTGGTTCTACTAGGGTTTCCATCCATCCTTCCATTGAAGCTTCCAATTGATGCAATCCAAACAAATATTAAGAGTGTTCACTAACATATGTTTGAATCAATGCAACACCAATCAATAATATCCACCTTTATCATTGATGGAAACACATACTCCTCCTATGACCATTTCTTCTCCTAACTTCATGCTTCTAATATTCTTCTTTTTATTTCTCTCCCCCTTTGACATCAATGGCAAAGGTTGACTCTCCCTTAAAATATGCTTGCTTTTATTTTCATGTAATATATCGTTGCTCCCCCCGACAAACTGCCTTCCTTTGTCTTCCTGCAAAATGCATGTATGCTTATTTTCCTTAATTATTGTTGCAATAAACAATTTATCTTCCCCTGTCATGTTATTATTCATACAGACTACCACATCTAATACCTCCTGTAATTCTACTTTGCGTTGAGAAATGGCAACAAGAAATACCAGTTTAATTTTTCCTTAAATTTAACTGTGAATTAAAAATGAATTCTATTCCCATAGCAACTTGTAAATAGTTAATTAAGTTAAACTAACATAATTATCTTAGGATTTTGAGTTGGAATTTGTTATGTAGTCATGTATATGTTCTCCTTAAATTTTAGGGGTCCAGTATGAGTTTATTTTAGTTGTAATTAGATAACTCAGTTTGACTGAGTTATAGACAGTTAAACTAGTTATAATTGTTTGTGGAACTAGTAGAGGTTTAATAGTGAGTTGGTGAAATAGTGCATCCTCAGTGCTACTCCAACTAACTAAATATTCCCTCATGAGAACCTCATGCATGTCAGTTCAGAGAAAGACCGAGTTGAGACTAGAGTCAAGGGAGAGTGTACTATGAGTTGTATGATGATCCAAGTTGTGAGGGTCATGCATGCAATCAGAGAAGGACCTTGTTTTGGATTGTGCAGTTATGGAGGAAGGATTTCTAAATAAAATATGGGTTGATCCTGATAGGATTTGTGCATGTAAATAGGGGCTTGGCAAGCAGCAGAATTGGCTAAGTGTTTTCTATAGTGAGCTTGTGAGGCCGAGAGTTGGTCATACTTGTGTAGGAATTGTTCTAATGAGAACAAGATTTGCGTTATCACTCAAATTTCTGATTAATGCAATAGATAGTCAATTTTTTTAGCAGTGGCTTTCCCTAGAGAAAAATTGTTTTATGTGTCTTTGATTATCTTCCTCTTGTTGATTATTTTTTTCATTGATCTATTCAATTTTCTTGTTTAAAGAGTATATTAGATTATTTTCTTGTGTTTTAGTACATTACATGAGTTGTGAATCTACAGGAAAATTTACATGGTATCAGAGCTTAAGATAGTATACTAGTGGATATTTTGAATTTTTTAGTTTGGGGTTACAGGTGAAATTCGAATTTGCAATACGTACTTTAGGATTAGCAAATGGATTTCTATGGTTTGAGGCTCGAGTATGCGTTTGAAGGAAGCTTGAATTATATAGCCTGGAAGGAAAGGATGGAGGTAGTGCTCGAGGATAATGGCCTCAAGGAATTCATTGATTAAGACATTCCTAAGTGAGTAGCATCGGATGCACACATGCTATCCAAATGGAAGAAGTCTGTGGTCTTATGCAACATTTCTCTACTAGTCCTCCCAAAGGTATGCTAGAGAAATTTGATACATGCAAGGGGTGTACTTTGGAGAATACACCAAGGCTTCCTTTCACGACAAAGACAATCAAGCAAAGTCGATTCTAAAACGAGTCCATTAAGATGTGTGTGGACCATTCTCACATCATCCATAGCCAAGCACAAGTACTATGTTATATTTGTTAATGATTTTTCTCGTAGATGTTGGATCTTTTCCATGCAAAAGAAGGATCAAAATTTCACAAAGTTTTGTGAATTTAAAGAATTGGTCGAGAAAGAGTTTGGAAATAAGGTTAAATCTCTGAGGAGTGATAACAGTAGTGAGTGTGTATCAAATTATTTTAATAACTTCTATGCAATAGAAGGGATTAAATGAGAATTGATGGAACCCCATAACCCATAGTAGAATGGGGTGGCCTAAAGGAAAAAAAAATCATTGTACGGGTATAACATTCAATGTCGCATGATCAAGGCCTATCACTACACTTGTGGGATGAGGCATGCAACATAGTTGTTTATTTGTAGAATAAAAGCCTGCATAAGATACTTGGGATGAAAACATGAGAGGAGGCTTTCTCTTGTAAGAGACAAGGTGTTGGTCAATTCAACATTTTTGGGTCATCAATATATTTCCATGTCACCGAAGATGCACAGAATAAGCTTGAGCAGACAACAGAGTTGGGGATATTTGTGGGATACACTGATACACCTCACAATTATCGGGTATACTTAACGAATAGAAAGATGACAGTGGTTCACAGGGATTTCATATTCGATGAGGAGAAGGCCATGCGAGTTTCCCTTGAGAGGTAGCTTCATCTATATGTAGTTGAGAAGCTTTTAGCTCCTAAGGTTGAACAACCTTAGATTGATGTGGATCAACCACATGCAGAGGATCTAGGAGTGGATACATGTTGGAAATAATACTGAGAGGGGGGGTGAATCAGTATTATCAAATTCTTTTCAATATACCTTCCAGATTTATACTTTAATTTATTCTTCATATATTGATCATTAGATTGTATGTCAGTACCATATAATAATGAGCAAGAACATGAAAGACAGATAATCACACCAAGGAACACCAGATATAAGGTGGAAACCCAATGTGGGTGAAAACCACCTGTTGCAATATGTGTCTATCTTCTTTCAATTAGAAACTTCTTTTACAATGATTTTGTACTGGTGCAATCCTTTACCAGTATGCAGGCTGCAACCTGCAGAGAGCTACAACCCTCTCTCGTTTTCCAGTCTGTCCTAGAAGGGAGCTACAACCCCATTTTCTCTTTTTACTTATTTAAGGACCACGTTTCATTCATTTTCAAACTGGATCCATGGATATCAAATAATCAAAAAGTACATATGAATCAACCAAACTCCTTATACAATCAACCAATGAATCACCCAATTTCTCAGAATGTTGTAAACAGAAAGGCAATACCAGTAAACTAAACCCAGAACTCTGCAGCAAATAGATAAAAAGGTAGCCAACAAATATTTCAAAGAAAAGTCTGCAACTTGACCAATATAAACCTGTGGATATCTGCAGCTCTTCTGTGTCTAAAATGCACAGATCCACACCTGATCTTTCTTGTGCTCTGCGTACTTCTTCTTAGATCCGCACCTGCACTGTCTGTCTGTCAGTGTACCTTCGCACTATGTCTTCTTCTGTGCTTCGTACCTCGCACTGCTCCTTCTGCTTCTCTGCGTACCCCATGCACTGCACCTTCTTCTTCGTTGCGTACCCCGCACTGCGCCTTCTTCTGTGCTGCGTACCCCTGCACTGCGCTTTCTTCTGCGCTGTGTACCCCCGAACTTACGCCGTGGATCGCCTACGAACTTCTGATTAGGGCCAAATTTAACAGTCCTCCAATGTGCCACAGTCTGTAAGATCTATAGATCTGTTCATGTGCCCAAGAGATCACGACCTACCAATAGATTCGCCTTAAGTTTTCTCATTGATTTAGATCTAGCTTTTAAAAACCAATCACCCAAAATTTCAGATCTTAAGATATTCAAATTTCACAAGTACCTAGCCAAGTGATCTCCTTTCCTTTTTATAGGCAAGCCTTTCCTCAAACCATGGTCCAAAACCATAGGTATTCAATACTAGGAACCCAATACCTTGGATTAATATTTTTAGATGCAAAACCACGGACCAAAACCATAGGATCAAATATGTCGGGCTAAATACCATGGACCATTCATAAATATTCCCACGTGCACACGCTTTTCTACATTGGAGTGAGTGAAACTGTGGTCCGCACCTTCTGAACGGAGCACCTGCGTGTATGCCCGCACTTCTTGGTCAGCGTACCTGCAGGTTCGCAGATTTTCTTAGGATCACTTGCGGGTATCTCATTTTCAATGATTTTGAGTGCCTGAACTGAGATCTGCCACATGAGTGAGTTTCCATCAAGTACAACACCTGTACCATAGAGCCAAACCATAATCATAATTCCAACAATCTCCCCCTTTGGATTTGATGGCAACCTCAATATCCTTAATGTCATTCTCTCCCTTTGACATCAAGGGCAAAGGGTTATGCTCCCCCTGAGAACATGCTTAGGCCTTTGCTTTGCAGATCATGCTCCCCCTGATAAACCATATCTGCAAAAAGGAAAGAACTATTTGCATGAAGAACCACAATCCACCAAACACCATAAATGATCGTGAAAGAGATAGAGACATATTAGCAGCAATATGTAGATCAGCATCCACGTTCTCCTTCCATACATTCTTCTTCAAGATCTTCTACCATAATGCCAACAATGCATTATATATGCTCTCCCTAAACCTGTGCCATTCAATCTTTGACCAATCCATAAATCAACAAATGTACGCATATACCCCATATGAAACTCACGTACAACCAACAATCTCTGAAACAGATGAGATTCAACAATAAGATGATGCATCAACTACCCCCGGCTTTTGCCTGAGGTATTCAAAGGTCTCCCTAGGCAATGGTTTGGTGAGTATATTAGCAACTTTTTCCTTAGAAGGAACATACTCCAACTTGACCTTTTGTTCCAACACTTGTTCCTGGAGAAAGTGATACTTGATCGGTATGTGCTTGGTTTCTGAATGCATGACTGGGTTCTTAGAAATGCTGATTGCACTTGTATTATCACATAAGATGGAGATAGGTGGTGTACAAGTGATTTGAAAATCCTGCAAGGTCTGCATCATCCAAAGGAGTTGAGTGCAGCAAGATGCAGCAGCCACATATTCTGCTTCAGCTGTAGATAAAGCAATCGAACTCTGTTTCTTGCTGAACCAAGATACTAATCTGGAACCCATAAAGAATGCACCACCACTTGTGCTCTTCCTGTCATCCACGCTTCCGTCCCAATCTGCATATGTATAAGCATGAAGTGTGAGATTTGTATCTCTAGGCTACCATAAGCCATAGTTTTGAGTTCCTTGAAGGTACTTGAAAATTCTCTTCACTGCGTGAAGATGAGTTTCCTTTGGATTTGCCTAAAATCTTCCAACTATTCCCACTACATGCATGATGTCTGGTCGGGTACCTATCAAATAAAGTAGACTTCCAATCATAGATCTATAGGTTGGTTGATGTACTGCTGCTGATTCATCATTTGAACTAAGACTGCATCCTGTAACCATGGGGCTACATATTGGTTTTGCATCTTCCATGCCATACTTCTTCATAATCTACTTGAGATACTTGGTTTGAGACAAGAAGATACCGTCTTCATTTTGTTGGATTTGCAATCCAAGAAAATATGTCATTTCTCCAAGCAAGGACATTTCGAATTTTTTCTGCATCACCAAGGCAAAGCTTTGACTCATAGCTTCTTCATTGCTGCCAAAGATAATATCATCTACATACACAACAAGTATTAGCAATTTGTCGTTTTCAATTTTTATATAAAGATTTCTATCTGCTAAACCTTTTGAAAAACCTTGTTGATGAAGGTATTTGTCCAACCGGTAGTACCAAGCCCTTGGAGCCTGTTTAAGACCATAGAGAGCCTTTTTCAGTCTGCATACAAGATTTGGATCATTCCCAAGAATGAAACCATATGGCTGCTCAATGTATACTTCTTCTTCTAAGTCTCCATTTAGAAAGGCCGATTTCACGTCCATTTGAAATACTTTGAATTTCTGAAAGCTTGAGAGAGCAAGGAACATTCGGATGGCCTCAAGTCTAGCAACGGGAGAAAAAGTTTCTTCAAAGTCTATTCCTTCTTGTTGAGCATACCTTTTATAGACAAGTCTAGCCTTGTTTCTAATTACTTCTCCATTTTCATTTAACTTATTTTTGAAGATCCATTTTGTCCCTATGACATTCTTATCTTTTGGTCTAGGGACCAACTCCCAAGTGTTGTTCTTTTCGATCTGCTCAAGTTCTTCATCCATTGCCTTGACCCAACATTCATATTTGCTTGCCTTTTTTACATTTTATGGTTCAGTGGAGGAGAGCAATGCCAAATAGCTTGAGGCTTCTGCAATTGTTCTTCTTGTTTGTACACCTGCCTCCTTTTTCCCCAAAATTTGTGATTCTGGATGATTCTTTTGAACATACCTGGAAGGAGTCTTCTCTTCTATCCTTATTTAGTTCCTCATGGGTTTCTTCTTCATAGTTTTCTTCTTCATCATCAGTTTGATTTTGAGGGTAGTCTTCATCCTCTTCGATATTTTCATAATTTACTTGCCTAGGAATGTATCCTTTTTCATCAACCACCACATCAATGTTGTCAACAATTCTTCCAAGTCTTTTATTTTAACACTTATATGCTTTGCTGTGGGGAGAATAACCAAGGAGAATGCCTTCATCTGCGCTAGGTTCAAGTTTGCCAAGCTGTTCATCATTATTCTTAATATAGCATTTTCTTCCAAAAATTTTGAAATGATTTATCGAAGGAGTCTCACCATACCAGAGCTCATGAGGAGTTTGAGTGTTGTTTACTCGGACATTTGTTTTATTGAGAATAACAACTGCATCAAATGCAGCTTCACCCCAGAAGGTTGCGGGAGTTCCAGACTCATCAAGCATAGCACGAGCCATTTGTTGGACTGTTATGTTCATCCTTTCCACCACTCCATTTTGCTGAGGAGTCCTAGCTATAGAGAGTTCCCTTCTTATTCCATGTTCTTCACAAAAATCAAAAAATTCAATTGAGGTAAACTCCCCACCTCTGTCGGACCTGATGCACTTAATTTGGTAATCTGATTCATTTTCAACCAAGGCTTTGAAGGATTTGAATTTTTCGAATGCTTCGTCCTTGTGCTTCATAAGTCCTAACCAAACCATCCTGGAGAAGTCGTCAATGAATAATATAAGGTATTCTTCTCCTCGAGGTGACCTTGTCCTGAATGGACCACATACATTTGTATGAACTAGCTCAAGAGGCCTGCTGGCTGATCCTTCCTTCTCAGGGAAGTTAGTTCTGGTTTGCTTCCCAAACTGACATGACTTGCATATGGTGTTGTCTAGAATTTTGATGTCTGAAAGACCACGAACTGCCTGGTATTTCCATGCTTTCCTTATTTGTGAAAAGCTTAGATGCCCCAACCTTCGGTGCCATAACCAGTGTTCATCATTTTTGCTCAAATAACATTGTTGTTCTCCTTCTTCAAATATGTATAGATTATTTGGAGTTCTTTTGCCTTTGAGTACTGTTCTTCCTGTATCAAGATCATGAACACTACACCCATCTGATCGAAATATTACCTCGGTTCCATTATCACACATCTGACTGACACTCAATAAATTATGCTTCAAGCCATCGACATGCAAAACATTTCCAGCTTTAACCGTATCTTTCAACTGAGCAATGCCTTTTCCTTTTATGGTTGCAGGGGTATCATTTCCAAAAGAAACTTTCTTTCCCTTTTCTAAAGCAGTATATGGTTCAAGTTTTTCTTTATCACCTGTCATATGTTTCGAACATCCGCTGTTGATGTACCATTGATTTTCCTGTCCTTCTGCATATAAAGCTATCCCACATCTTTTTGGTTGTGATTCCTTCATTCTCCATGTTTTGGCACTTGAGGTTTGTTCCTTCTGAGTTGCCTTCCAAAACCTGCTCCTGCATTCATAATCTTCATGACCAAAATTGTTACAAATAGAACATTCAATTTCATTTTCAAGGGCGGAAAAGTTGTTATAGGTCCTCTTTGTGATTACAGGCATACTTCTTTGTTTTTGAGCTTCTCTAGTCATGATTGTCTTATAGGCAACACATTGAGCTGCTTTGTGACCAAAGTTATGGCAAGAGAAACATTGGCCATTGAAGAAATTTCTGCAACTATCATCCAACCGATTGTAGTTTCTACTACCATCCATTCTTGAAGAAGATTGGGAAGATTTTACCTGTGGCTGGTTGTGGCTTCTGTTTGTCCTTAAGGTAGCATGCCCCCGATTTTCTTCATAGTTTTTGTTCGTCCTTGAGGAAGACTGTCCCTGATTTACCTGATGATTTCTATTAGGCCTTTTCTCACTCCTTCTTGCTGCATCAAGATATCTTTTAGAGGTGGAAGCTTGAGATGCTTCTCCATTATACCCTAGACCTGTCTTGATTAGAGGGGAACGCTGCACACTAATAATCTCATCCAGAGTTTCAGATCCTTTAACAAATTTAAGATTAAGGGCCTTTGTTTTCTCAATTTCTTTTCTAAGGCCAACAATTTCACATTCTAACTTCTCAAGAGATTTTTCTTTCTCATCAAGTTGAGATTGTAAAGAGTCAATGATCACATTACTTTCATCTAAACATCTTTTGATTCTAGTAATTTCATCATAAAAACCATCCACATCTATAGCATCCATGTAATCATCATCTTCAAATGCCATTAAAAGCTTATAGTTGTTACCTCGTTCATCTTCATCGCTATTTGATAGTCCATCACTATCTTCATGAGTGTAGTAGCTTTTCTTATTTGCATTCTATTTCTTGTTCCATCTAACAGGTTTCGTCCCCTTGCCAATCTTATATTTGTGAGGACATTTGGCAGCATAGTGACCTACTCTTCCAAAAGCAAAGCATTTGAATGGTAACTTACCTCGGAAACGTCCAGTGCCTCGTTGAATATTTTTGACAAAATTTGATTCTTCTTCTTCTTCTTCTTATATGTGTTCAGACTCATAGTAGTTTCCTTTGCTAGAAGCCTTGAAGGCAGCTTCTCTCCTGTCTGATGGTCCACCTTTCCTCATTTCATAAGCAGTTAGAATTCCATGCAACTGTGACATTTTAAGGTCTTGAAGATTTTCTTTTTCTTCTATAGCAGAAACTTTAGATTCTAACCTAGGGGACAAAGGTCTTAGAAATTTTTCAACTACAGCAGCCTCCTTTACTTCTTCACCCAAATTTTTCATACAATTTACAATCTCATCTACACGAAGAAAATAGTTAGCCACGCTTTCATCATTATACATTCTGAGATTTTCATACTCAATTATGAGAGTTTGGAGTTTTGCCCTTTTTACCTGTTCATCTCCCTCATAGCTCAGAACAATCTAGTCCCATATTTCCTTAGCTTATTTATACTACATGACTTTGACAAATTCAGATTGCGATAGACATCCCAATAGTGTATTGACAACCTTTGCATTCGTTTCATATTTCTTCTTTTCAGCCGGATCTGTGGGAGTTGATGCTGGAAAAGTATACCCTGTATCTATGATATCCCATACTTCAATACGCAGAGATTGAAGATAGGCAGTAACTCTTACCTTCCAATATACGAAGTTTGTCCCGTCAAAAACCAGTGGCCTGATTGATGCTTCCCTCTCGTAGTTTCTCATGATGAAAGATCTTCCTTGAAGCGATCAAGCTTCTTCAGAAGGACCTGCTCTGATACCAATTGTTGGAAATAATACTGAGAGGGGGGGTGAATCAGTATTATAATCCTTTTCAAAAACTAAATTGTATAAGCTACTTCAGTTAATTCAACCTGCGTATATACGCAACTATTCAGAAGAAAAACTGCATATACAGAGCAAACTTTTAATTTACTTAAACTTTCAGATGATGTTTGTTAATCTGAGATGCAGCATCAAATACCAGTAACCAAAGATAGTAAAATAGAGCAGAAAGACAATCACACACAAGAACACCAGATATAAGGTGGAAACCCAATGTGGGTGAAAACCACCTGCTGCAATTCGTCTCTATATTCTCTTTAATTGGAAACTTCTTTTTACAATTGTACTGGTGCAGTCCTTTACCAGTACGCAGGCAGCAACCTGTAGAGAGCTACAACCCCCTCTCGTTTTCTAGCTTCTTCTGGAAGGGAGCAACAACTCCCTTAGCGCTTGCACTAGCCAAGATACTAGTACGTAGGTGCTGACCTACATAAGGCTACAACCTTCTCTTTCTTCTAGGGACCATGTTTCATCAATTTTCAAACTGGATCCATGAACATCAAACAATCATCAAGAATCAACCAATCTCCTTTTCACAAATTAAATTTGAATCAAGTAGATATTCTCCTTACAGCTGTACCCAAAACACAGTACCAAAAACCATACACCAGAAAGCAAAACCCAGAACACAACAGCAATAGTCAGAAGCAGCTAGATCACAACTTAGATTATATATGCTATTTCAACAGCCTGAAACTAGCGTGCATACGCTTCTGTGTATGGAACAACCTGCGTATACGCCCCTTTACTTCACTGAAACTGCGTGTATACACGTCTTTGCCTTACTGAACCTGTGTATAGATCTTACGAAGGATAATTCACTCTTTCAACTATTCGATCATTAATTAACCCAGATTACTAGATAGATCAAGCAAGCGTCACATCTAGCAGATCAAAATCATACAAAGATACTATCATTCAAGCTTAAAGATTATGACCCATGAATAGAACTTATCCTTCCTTTTGCGCTAAAGTTCCTCCTTCCTTCAGATCCAGATCTGCATCACCACCCAATATACTACCTCTAGCACTTTTCATATCTTCAATTATAATTCAGATGGTAATTTGTCACAAGATCTCCTTCCCGTTTTATAGCCTTAGGCTTTTCCCAATACCATGGTCCAAAACCATAACATTTCAATAGCATGAACCCAAAACTAGGGATCAACACATCTGACGAGACGCCATGGTCCAAAACATAGGTTCAAGTTCCAAGATCTAACTGCCATGGACCAAAAGAGTGATCCCCAACATATACGCGCTTTTGTAATGTATAACCTGCGTGTATACGTGCCTTCGTCTAAATGAACCTGCGTATATGTCTTTTTCTACTTTCTGAGTACCTGAACTGAGATCTGATGCCAAAGAAGGTTGCCATCAAGGACAACCCTGCGCCATAGCTCCAAACCTGTGCCATAATGCCAACAAATTTTACATATATTTTTAGTTTGGGGGTGTTTCCCTTGATCCCCCACTAGGCAAGGCTCCCAAAGATCATAGTCGCCCCCCCTAGACCCCCTTGTAGCGTAAATGTTATGGGCAGCATTGATGCCACATTATGAACTGGGGTCCAATGTGGAGATACCTCTAAATAAAGAAGATAATCAGGCTCCACGCCCAAAAATCTCCCACTTGGAGACTAATTATAGCAACTCCACCATTGCTTCATTTTGTGGACAATGACTCCAGTTTGGATATGGTTGTTTCTCATATTCTTCATCATACTTGAAGACCAATTGAAACTAAGAAGACTCTCAGTTTCTCCATAGCTACAACTTTTGTTAACATGTCTACGGGATTCTGGCTACTGTGTATCTTTTCCAGCTTCAACTATCCATCTTCCAATGTTGATCATATGAAGTGGTACTTGAGATGTATATGATTAGTCTTGGAATGAAATCCAGAGTTCTTTGCAAGATGTATGGCACTCTAGCTGTCATTGTATAACTTGTCCAACTCATACTTCTTACCCAATTCATCCAAAAACCTTTGTAACCAAATCATTTTTTTTACTAGCCTTTGTAGCAACAACATAATCTTCTTCTGTTGTTGAAAGTGCAACAACACTTTGTAGTTTCGAGACCCAACTGACAGTTCATTCCACATAAGGTAAACACATGCCATGTGGTGGTCCTCATGTTATCTCTATCACCTCTCATATCTGCATCAACATATCCCTATAGAGCAATGTCTCAACCACCAAAGCATAATGCTTGATTTGTGGTACCTCTCAAATACCTGAGAATCCACTTCACTTCCATCCAATGTTATTTTCCTGGATTTTTCATGTACCTACCTACAACTCCCACAACATGTGCAATATTAGGCCTGGTATAGACCATTGCATACATTAAGCTTCCAACTGCTGATGCATATGGAACTTTTGACATATAATCAATTTGTTCCTGAGTATTGGGACACATTTCCTTACTTATTTTGAAATGGATAGCCAAAGGTATTCTAACTAGTTTTTCATTTTTCGTATTAAACCTTTTCAACACCTTTTGTATGTACTCACTCTGAGACAATATCAACTTCTGATTCTTCCTATCTCTAGTTCTTTTCATACCAAGGATTTTTTTTGTTGCAAACAAATCCTTATTGCAAAGGAGTTTGCCAATTTTATTTTGAGTAAATTTATTTCCTACATTTTAGAACCTGCAACAAGCATGTCATCTATATACAAAAACAATATAATATAGATGTCATCATTTTGCCTTTTGAGATAAACACAATGATCAGAGTGACATCTATTACAACCTTTTATAGACATAAACCTATCAAAGTTTAGATACCACTGCCTTGGAGCCTGTTTTAAGCCATACAAGCTCTTATTCAACCTGCACACTAGTTTCCCCTTCCCTTTTACCTCGTATCCTTGTGGTTGCTGCATATATATCTCTTCCTCCAAATCCACATGGAGAAAGCCTATCTTCACATCTAACTGCTCAAGATGAAAATATTTAGCTGCTACTACACTTAAAATGGTTATTATTGAAGTCATTTTAACAACAAGAGAAAATATCTCATCAAAGTATATACCCTTTCTCTGTGGAAACCCTTTCACCACAACTCTAGATTTATACCTTTTTCTACCTCCATCTTCTTCCTTCAACCTGTAAACCCATTTATTCTGTAATAATATTTTACCTACCAGAAACCTGACTAAGTCCCAAGACTGGTTATGTGTTAAGGAGTCCATCTCTTCTTTCATGTCTTGCTCCCACTTCTTCCTTGTTTCTAACTGTACTGCTTCTCCATAACATTCAAGTTCACTAGAATCAGACAACAATATATAATATAATGAAGGAGAGTATCATTCAGGGGGTCTACTTATCCTGGTAGATCTTCTAACACCACTTTCAAGTGTTTGAGGTGCTTGTTGTTGTTGTTGTTGTTGTTGTTGTTGCTCTGGTTGTTGATTATTATGACTTTCAGGCACCATCACTTTTTCTGTGATCTCATCAAGCACTGTGTATGCTCTGTTTTGTTTTTCCTTTTTATTTTCTTGCATCTGATCCTTATACAAAACCTTCTCATTGAATATGGCATCTCTACTCCTAATGATTTTTTGTTTTTCATAATCATAAAAGTAATAACCAAAATCATTAACACCATATCTAATAGAGCTACATTTATTTCTTTTTGCCTCAAGCTTTGTTCTATTTTCTTTACTAAGGTGGACACAGGCTTCACAACAAAAAGTCTTTAAGAATGAGTATTTTACCTTTTCTCTTTCCATGCTTCCTAAAGAATACCACCATCCAAGTAACTCGAGGGCCCTTTGCTTATCAAATAAACAACAATATCTACAACATCTACCCAAAATTGTAAAGGCAATCCTACATGAAATCTAATGCACCTTGCACACTCCATGACTGTCCTGTTCATCCTTTTTGACACACCATTTCCTTGTGGTGTTTCTAGACCTATCTTCCCTCTGCGAATTCCATTCTCTAAATTGTACCTATCGAACTCTTTGCTGAAATATTCAACTCCATTTTATGATCTGAGACACTTCAACCTTTTTGCTCTCTGATTTTAAACCTAAGCTTTCCATTTCTTGAAATTATCAAATACATCAGATTTATTTCAAATACAATGAATCCAAGTTTTCCTAGTTGGATCATCAATAAAAGTAACATAATAACGAGAGCCACCAACAGATGATGCCTGAGAAGGTCTCCATACATCTGTATGCACAAGCTCTAATTTTTTTCTCTTGTTTTCTTTCCCAACTCTGAGGAATCTAACTCTCTTATGTTTTCCATAAACACAATTCTCACCAAATTTGAAATCAACATGCTTCAAACCTGACAACAATTTTTTTGAGTGAAGAATCTGCGTCCCCTTCTCACTCATGTGCCTGAACCTATGATGCCACAATGTCGTATCTTCTCTTGTAGAGGTTAAATCATTAAAAAAAATAGAAATACCATTGCATATATACAATGTACCAACCTCTTCTCCTTTTGCTATTACCTGGGCTCCTTTACTGACCTTCTAGGTTTTATCTGTAAAAGTTGTTACATAGCCTTCACCTACCAACTACCTTGTTGAAATCATATTTTTATTTAGATATGGAACATGTCTTACCTCTTTCAGTAGCCATTGATTTCCATTCTACTGTTTTATGAAAACTATACCCATTCCAATGATTTCACAGAGCTTATCATCACCCAATCGAACTTGACCAAAATCTCCTTGAACATAATCATGAAAACATTTCCTATTAGGTGTGGAATGGAATGAGGCCCCTAAATCTACCACCCAGGTATCAATAATATTTTTTAATTAAAGAATCAGAGCATCTTGCAACACATCAACTGTCACATTCACTTCATGATTTTTTTCTTCCTGCATCTCCTTCTTTTCCCTTATGAGACTTGCAGCCTTTCTTCAATTTTGTTTCTTCCCACATTTCTAGCACATTATCCCTAATTTGAAGATGGATTTTCCTTTCCTTGACTTACTACGATATCCTAGGCTCTTTCCTCTTTCCATTTTTCTGCCCTTAGTCTTTGTAGTCAAAGAATTACCTGATGTCTCACCAGAGATTTTCCGTCGTGTTTCCTCACTAAGGATTGCACCAACGACATCATCAAACTATAAATTACTATATCCAGAGACAGGGTTACTAATAGCCATAATTAAACCATTCCAACTTTCTGGCATTGAGCATAAAAATGACAGAGCCCTAACTTCATCATCAAAATTTACCCCTACAAAACATAACTCACTGGTAACTGTATTAAATTCAGTTAAATGATGAGCAACAGATCTATGTTATGACATCTTCATATTAAATAAATGCTTCATAAGAAATAACTTATTTGAGGTTGAGGGTTTTTCATATAGTTATGCCAATGCTGACATTAAACCCTTTGTTGTTGTTTCCTTTGAAATATTAAGGCTACCGATGCTGCTAAACACAGCCATATCGTTCCAAGTGCCTTTCTATTGAGAATATCCCATTCTATGTCTATCATACTCATCGGATTCTTTGTCTTTATGCTCAATGGTAGGCACAAACCTTTCCAATATAGATAATCTTCCATTTGAATCTTCCACAGCTCGTAGTTTTCGTTGTTAAATTTTTCTACCCTAAACCTACCATCTTCCACCATTGCTTATTCTCGAACAAGGAACCCTTCTCTCCTATGATTTTATCAGACAAATAGGCCTTCGACTCTGATACCAATTGTTAGAAAATTATATATTACAGAGTAGTGGAACATATAAAATATATTGCAAAAATATAAACATAGAAAACACATAAAACAAGAGAGACACAAATATACATTCTTCACCCAATTTGGGCTACGTCTATGGAAATAGCCAGTCCTTCCTTCTATATTATGCATCAAACTAAAGAGATACAACCTATAGAAGATCTATTGTAATCCCCTCTTCGCTCTCACACAATCTCCTCTCTCTTTCTCACTCAGAATACCAATCTATATACACGCAATACAATTCCCTGATATATAGTGAGGGGTTGCCTTCTAGCGAGAAAAAAACTCAAAATTAAACATAACTTCTACCATTAGATCCCCCCCTAGACCCTCCTTGCAGCCTACATTTTATGGGCGGTGTTTCCACCAGATTACCAACTAGGGTCCAATGTGGCGATACCTCTAAATAAAGAAGATAATCAAGCTCCACACCCAACATTATTTAAGTTTTAACTATGGATGTGATCTATCACTCTAATTTATAATGGTTACGTGTGATCTATGGTCCTGATTTATGATGGTTGTGTCTCTAGCTAATTGAATGTGATATGTTTATATATGATAACTTGATCAAAGATATAGTTTGACTTGTTGTGAAAAGAAGTAAATAGAATTGTAGGTGAACCTTATTGATGAGCTATCAATGATGTATTTTTTGAATTTATCTCAGTTAATTTTTAATATAAGGACAATTATGTGCTTGGTATAGGAAAGGATGGAAAATTACCAGGTTTGGGTGCTTCAAAATGCCCAGTTTAGGTGGTAAAAATTATTGCAAGAATGTTAGCAATATCATTCAAAGGAATTGGAGCATGCAATAGTATGATGGTAAAGCGTTCATGCACAGAGTCATTGTGGGACACTGGTACTGAAAAATTTCCATTGATTTCCATGAGCATGCTAATTGAATGTGATATGTTTATATATGATAACTTGGTCAAAGATCTAGCTTGACTTGTTGTGACAAGAAGTAAATAGAATTGTAGGTGTACCTTATTAATGAGTTAACAATGAGGTATTTTTTGAATTTATTTCAATTCCTTTTGAATCTAACAACAACTATGTGCTTGCTATAGGAAAGCATGGAAAATTACCAGGTTTGGGTGGAATAAATTGTTGGAAGAAAATTAGCAATATCATTAAAAGGAATTGGAGAAGGCAATATTATGATGGTAAAGTATTTAGGCATATGGCCATTGTGGGACACTTGTACCCAATAATTTGCATTGACTTCCATGAGAATGATATGATCAATATGATGTTTTGGAGGTAGTGATATGCCTTGGTTTATGGACCTTCCAATGCCAGGAAACCTTTCCAATGGATGGCTCATTTAAGTGACTGTGTAGCAGAGAAGGGGATGCCAACGAAAGTTGGAAGCTGTGTGACTATAGGGAATGGGGTGATTAGATTTCTTAAGGTACTTTGTAGCAGAGAAGGGAGGATTAGGAAATTAATTTGTTTTGGTCATTAAGATTTCTAGATGGAATGAGAAGCACATTGGGAGTGTGTCGTAGAACAATGAGCTAATAATTGTTAACTAAGCAGAAAAGTAGCACAAGGAACATAGTGTGAGACATTGGATGCAGGTTTGAATTTTGTGGGGGGATTCTAGATATCTTGGGAAGGAGGGAAATCCCAACATTACTTTTAAGGGTGAAGGTGTGAGCCTCTAGATTTGCTTGTTGACTAATGCAAGCAATTTATCATTTTACTTGGTGGTTAGAGCAAATGTCCATATGTATATCTATATATTATTGTAAATACTATATCAAGTTGTGGTTATAAATCTCCATAGACAATATGATTATCAGATGGTTAAAGAAAATGTGTATAAGTATATGTTGTTTTTATTGTAAATAAAATTATGGGTTGTGTTATAAGGCTCTAATAAACGATGTAATTATCATTCTTTCCGTTGGATGTATTTTAAATACCTCATTGTGATATGTTATAAATATCCATGGGTAGTATGTTTTGTTTTTAGCGGTTTGCTAGTCATAGGTGTTATAAGACAACAATGGAAATGTTCCCCCAAGTGGGAGGGGTTTGTGACATCCCCTACCTAATTTTCCATGTAAAACAAATATAAGACCAAGGTCATGGGACACAAACTCCAAGCTGACTAGAGGGGGAACATCGTAGTGTTTGTTACTTTTGGTTTACTTATGGTTAAGGAAATTGGCAAAGGCATTGGCAAAGGAAAAGAGGGCATAATAGACATTTATTTATGAAAATAAAGGAAAATAGGAGAAAAGGATTGCGAAGAGATACAAATTTTCATGCAAGGGAAATTAGAGGTAAAATGATGGAAAATGAATAAAATAGAGGCCTCAATGATAAAAATTCTTCCCAAGATTAGTTCATAGCATTTTAACATTTCTTTGGTGGAGATCTAGCTCATGCTCTCATTCCCTCACACTCTTGCACATTTAGATAATTCTTGGAGCATACTTGGAGCACTCTATTATTCACTTGAATTTTGATTAATGAGGTAAATGAAAGAAGAAAATTATAAGGAAATAGTTGGATCAATATTTACAACTAGATTTCTTGATTGGTAACAAGTTGCATGTGTGATTTCCTTGATGATTTCTAGATAGATGGTATATTCATGTGATTTTTTGGATATGTGTTATGATTGGAATGAATATTTTCCTCGACTAATAGTCGTTTTTGCTTCGCCTTCACATTTCATAGATATCCATGTTGTTGTGGGTTTTCTTCCACTTATTTCTCGGATTGTTGCTGAGGCTACATATGGTTGTTGGTTGGAAAAAATGCTCTAGAAACCCTAGAACAACATGCGTTGTGTTAATATTCTTGGAGCGTAGGTTGGAGAAAGTCCTCTCCAACCCTTGGTGGGTTGAGTTACTCATCTATGGAGTTGGATTGGTTGTGGGTAGCATTGTGCTTGAAACAAATCTTAGACAGATAGAAGAATGGAGCTGAGAAATTAAAGTCTGTGGGGCGACATTGAAACCATTGAACTGGATATAGGCATTTAGAAACTCATTTATATATGGATCACTTAACAAAACCTGATATCTAGGGATTACAGAAGACCAAACGGGACCATTATTGAGAGGACTCTAGAATCCTCCCAGCAAGGCATCATTAAAATCATTCAGTCTAGTATCCAAAACACAAGTTAAGCAAGAAGTGTTTAATCCAGGTCTAACAAGTGGATTAACTCCAAATTGGATCATGCCTATATGAACATATTTGAACCCATGTTCCAAGCCCCATTCAATATCTTCTTTTTTAATCAAAGGAAGCTGGTAGACTTTCTGATCAGTAGAAATTGGTACATTCACATAAGTAAAGCGAAATAGATGAGCAGCTCTAAACTGGAAAGCAGGAATCTTATATAACTTGTTTATTTCTATTTCTGGCAATGTCCAATTTGGCTGAGGCTCAAATTCTTGAAATATAACCTTTTCATCATATAATTTTTCTTTAGAGGATTTGTTCATATACTTATTCATAAAAGACCATCTCTTTTGCTTGCCAATTTTCCTATCCTCGGGTGTTTGAACAACAAATTCATTCAAAAAACCAGCCATTGAGATTAGATACAAGTATGCACCTGAACAAAGGAGATAGAATCTTTGTGCTCCAGGAAAGCAAACACGGCAGTCCGTTGCCTCAACGCTGTCTACCAAAGCCTTATTGCCCATTCCAACTTGTGTACAAGGACATGGACGAGTATAACTCAATGGGAAAACCAGATAGTCATGAAAATTGTTTGGAGAAAGAACCAGATGGCTCTGATACCACAAAACAAAAGATGAAACTTGCACAGAAGGTAAAAATTTGCAGAAATATGCCGAGAATGATTTTATTCATATATGGATGTGAATATTACAAATGGATCTTTTTCCTCAGATAGACTGTGACTCCTCTTTTGATCCGGCCACTTTAGGTTCACACCAGCGTCTAGCACTGATGCGCAGGCTTCTCGAATCACCTAAAGACTTTGAACTCGCCTCATGGTGCAAGCAGATCAGACAGTATGTTCGCAGATGCAGAGCATGAGCAAAATTTGACTCAGACTCTAAGACTCTTAATTTTCCGAATGCCCTCCCCCCCCTCCCCCAATGCTAGTATTTATAGTCTCTTAGTAGGTAAATCGGTGGAAATTGTTACCGGAAACTTTTGACAGGAGGAATCTCCTTTTGGTATGAATATCACGCAGGAAATAATAACCAAAGGACAAACAGTAAGGAGAAAGCCAGAAGATTCGGGCAAGTGGGTACTACCACCTGTTATCTCATCCCTTAGAGGCAGTGCCATGTGGGGACCGAATCTGACACGTATCGGAGAGTATGAACAAAAGTCATGATGGCTGGAATCTAGGACATCAGCTCAAGATAATTACACAGTGGATATTTTTTACTCTTTTTTTTTTTTTTTTTTAAATAAAACCCACGAAAAAAGTAGAATATGAATAGTAGACAGGATGGCCGAAAATCAACTTATTACACAGTGGATATTTTAAAGAAAAACCCATGAAAACTAGAAATGCTTATTACACAGTGGATATTTTAAAGAAAAACCCACGAAAACTAGAAATGCTTATTACAAAGTGGATATTTTAAATAAAAATCCACGAAAACTTGGAAATGCACATGATATCAGATGAGTGATCATATACATCAATCACTATTGTATTGCCAGTCGTCT